>JJOG01003618.1:0-11204 GCA_000715275.1 Gyrodactylus salaris
ATGGCTTTTACATTTCGTCTACATGTATCTTCTGAAGGAAGTGGATACTTCATTTCTTCGAATAAGGATCGTAACTGTGGATGACGCATTTTAAATAACGGAATATCAGCTGAAAGGAATACTTCAGTTATTCGATTCTTGAAATTGTCTCTGAACTCCGATATTGATAACTGTGTGAATATTTCGGGTATGGTGTTCTTATGTTTCGCAGAATCTCTGTGCTGTTCCACAAGTGAATTCTTGGAAGCATTGACCTTTGTGTGGCATATAAGACAATATAATTCTTTTTTTGTCATAGTGAATTCTTTTGGATATAACTGCACATATGAGTTAGATTTCTCTTCGATCGTCGTCTGTCTTCTGGGCATGTTTATAATGAAATGAAAAAAATCTAGTCGAAACATCTTTATATCAAGACAATCCTTCGTTATCAATTGTCATTGAGAAAAATTTAGATTAAACATCATTCTTTTCTCATAGTGATAATTTGATCAGTTTATCTAATCTACTTTCATGATATGCAACAAAGATTTTAGAATAGTCCCCCTATTAATGCTTTCATCTATAAAAGCATAAAATATTCTTTTCATGCATCTATAACTTCTAGAAAAATTACAATTTTAAAATGAAACTCATGGTGGGTTAAATAACTTTTCTCTACAAGCAAAATATCAAAAATTAAAAAAAAAATGCTTTCTGTTGCCCTGGTTATTAGGTCGTTCATACAGTAAAGTTTCACTGCGTCTTTTGTAATCTGAATTTTTCAAGTTTCTTTTTCACCCAATTTATATTTTCCAACATATCAAGTTAAAGCTAATTGGAGAAGCAAATCATTTTCTATAATAATTCAAAGACGAGACTTATTTTTTCAATCACTTTTTATTCAGTGTAACACCAAACGTAAATTTTAGAGAGATTGTGCTTTATCGTTGAAAGTGCATTGATTTATAATACCAATATAATGAAAAAATATATCTTTATAGCATGATCTTTTCAAAGTGATTTTAGCCTGCGAAATGCACACAAATGAGGAAAGCCTAGTCTCGAAGTAAATAATTTTTGGGCGAAAAAATCTTCAAAACCCGCTCAGAAGTCTAAATTTTGGTTGAAGACTATTTCAGCTCAAAGAGCGAGGAATTAAAACATTCTCAGAGCGTTGGCAGAAGATAGATGAATCAGATGGAAATTATTACTTTGTTGTTAGAGACATGGTATACAATTTTTTAATAAATTCTAAATTAACCCGCCATCAGGAAGATTTTTTTCGAACCTGAATAAAATAAGGGTTAGCAAAGAATTCACGAACGTCATTTTACAAAAACTTGAATTAACTCAACGAAAACTTGGAAATTGACTCAAACTAGAGAGAATAAGCTTCATAATTATATATTGAGATTCTACAAACCGTATAATTAATTTTCATGTATCATTTTTTAGATGCAAAGTTATGAAGCTTCAAACTTCTGGGGGCATCAAGGTCGATGTAGGCCTAGGAGTATTGAGATATGGAAAGTTACCATCAAATAACTGATTGAAAAAGAAATTGATAAAAAATATCTGAACTCAATGATCTCGCGAAAAATAAAATACGATTTCAATACTCGTTCCCTTTGACAGGATTTCTAGAGATTCATCACAACTAAACCTATTTCTGCCTATTTTGGAGAGAAATGCATTTTTGTGATGATTTGTCAGAAATTAATTTTTTCAAGAAACCTATTTTGAATAATAAAAAAAATTTATCAAAATACAAACAGAGCTCATTTTCTAGACCGTTTGGGGATTGTAAATTAGCGACCCTTGTTGACCTAATACGGCACCGTATTTTCCAACTATTTGAATAACTCCAAGAAACCAGAGAAAAAGGCATTTGGTTGCTCTAATCATCAGACATGATCTTTGTGTAGAAAGAACTATATTAGTGCATGGAACTTTATCCAAACTTCATCCACGGCTACCCTAATAATACAGGAGAGTGAGATTCTTTTGAATGAATAATAATAACTCATTTGCATCAAAATTACAGTTATTAAAAGAGAGAAAAGCAAGACATTAATCAAAATTTCCAGCGATATACATTCTGCAAAGCCCATTTCGAGTGCATAGTTTCTTAATGAATCAAAGATTTCCTCTTCTTCCTTCGTATGCTACGTTATACAAAGGGAGAGAACGTAGTTGGATACAAGACTTCTTGATGTGATCATTATTTAATCCACTCTCTATATTTTCTTAATGCATTTTTATGGAAGTATGCAGCTTCTCTCCTTTTTATAAGAGAACCCTTAATAGATTATCCCTCGATAAGGGATTCTCTCGAAACAAAGGCACAGTCTTGGTTGATTAATGGATGGACAGCGTTTTTTAGAGTGAATGTGCTTTTGAAAGAATGATATTAACAATTTTAAGTAAGGGGTTCTGAAATTATATTCTTTTATATCGAACAAAATAAAATGACAGCAAATTAAATTGACTGAGAACCTATAGCAGAAAAGTTACTCCATACTCATTTTCTGACTATTCTCGGTACTGATACTTGAAAGCGCCAAATTATTCAAGAAAAATCGAGAGATTCATCAAATCAGAGTTTTTTTAATTGACAGCTGTTGATTCTAGATTTTGGGTTAACCCGGGTAAACCCCTTGGGACACTGGTGTCCCGTTAAGGAAAATTTTGAAAATACTACTAGAAAAATACAAAATTTATCACATTTTAATGCTCAAAATACAATTATCGATAAACGCAAGGGAATGGCTAAATGTGCCTCATAGTTTGAGTGTTCTAGAGATGCACTTTTGCTATTTACAAGTGGTTAAAAGATATTGTAAGACAAACGCATACTTTATAACAAGTATATTCACTCACGAGTTACAAGCGATTAAATAATTGATAATGGTTTTCAGGGACGAATTCATACCTGAGTACGCCTGAGTCATGATAGAAATGAAAATCATCTATTGACAGAGAGGGAAGCACATATAATACAAAAATAGGAATTGAACGAAAAAGACACGGGCAATATACACATTTCCAATAAAATACAAATTTAGATATGGGTTAGTTGTTTTCAAGTTGAATTCTAAATGAAAAAAGGTGAAGCCTTAATAACAAAATAATTTAAAAGAAACTTTTAGTGTGCAAAATAAATTTAAAAATTGTAATAATTTCTCTGCATTCATTCCTGATGAGATGAATGATAGATATAGGACAGCTTTGAGCTGTCAGTGAGGTTAATCACAACTCTGAGGTGTGATGGGGATATTGATGGAAAGATTATACGCTTGAGCTGTTCAAGTCAAAATTCAACCATTTTCTGATTTTTTAACTGACTTCTCATTATGAAATTTTCTCCATTCATAATGTGATAAGGGCTGGAATTGGATATAATCTTGCATGTTCTGAGAGCATTGTCGTAAAGGTATTTTTGAAGGTATTCAATCAGGGTCAGGTGAAAAAGAGAGAACATTTTTTATTAAGCACACTCTCATACTTGGTTTTCATTAAACGAAGTGATCTCATTGGCTGTTGAGAATATAAAGAGAAATAATTGTAATTTTGCGGCAGTAAATTTGCGAATTTTGCTATTTTTAACAATCAAAATAATAGATCAAGGTGGTAAAGAATATGTGATTTATATTTTGAGATCAATTTCAGGAAATGATTTGCTATTTTTATTTTAGTAATTTGCTCATTTTTTATACTGACATCTTTAAAAAAAGATTTACAAGAACGATTTTCTGATTCCTTCTCAAGTTTGTATCTGTTAAAGGTATACCTCGAAGGATTGACTCGATTACTTTCTCTTAGTGATTCATTTTAATCAGCTTGATATGATTCATGTCCTATGAAGATGCATGAACTTTGGATATCTTAGGAGGCTTGTTAATTAGTAGGTATTTAAGAAATGAGACTCATTGTCGTGCAGTACTCAGAAGCTCATAGCTGTGTGCAAATAAAGATTTTGCTATTTTACCTACAGCCCTAATTATAAATATATACGAATACACTTGATGCCACAAGTTATGAATTGAACCTCAAAAGAAACCCTGAAATAAGGCGAGAATGAGTAAGACTGTTCATTAGCTGAAGATATATTGAAATGGCCGTGTGCAAGTTCTTAGCTCGAAAATCATTATTTTTGTTACATTTTTAATCATGTTGGCATTTTAATGTGGAAGAATATTCTAATCATTCCAGATTATCACAGGTGCACGCAGAGATATAGTGACCATTGGCGCACTGCTCTTCAAAGAGGAATATTTCAGAAACGGTAATCTGTTATATTTAAGAATGAACATTTGAAATTTTCAATTCATAGATTAGAGGAAATCTGAATTGCAAGGCTCATTATTTCGTTCCAACTCTTGGGCGTCAAGGAAATGATATTTTAATTTAAATAAATGTTAAAGATTTTTCACTCCTCTGTCGCCTTTTGCATGGCAGTGTGGAGTGCCCTCTTGAATGAGTTTCTTGTGTTTTGTTTATAGTTGGAATTTAGACATTAGAAATTTCTCATTCTAATGAATTTTTCTAAAATCTGGACATAAAATGATTTCCTCCGATGTTTAATACGCTGAAAAAAGATGCAGTTTAAAAGTAAACATGAGCCTTAATTTCCAGAGACATACTTATTATAAGTACACGTTAGTTACCAGGGTTCATTAAAGAGAAGGCAAATATTTTCTCCTCTGCTCGATGCTAATAATAGCCGATGTAATTAGTGGTAGCTGTATTCAAATGGAGGTTCACATAGAAGAGCGGCATCTTCTACCAAGAGGTAAATGTGCTTCCCCTCTTGATCATACATGAACGTGTGTTATTTGTGTCTTTATAATTTGAAAAGAGAGAATATTTGAAATTGAGAGATTCTCTGACATGAATAAACATGATCAATTATCCCTGTCAGCTAGCAGCCCAATGATGTATTATTTAAACCAAGTTAAAGGTTATGATGGATAGCTAATTGAAGCGTGCATTCAAAAGTGGGGCTCCCGTAAGCGTTGCTCACACCTCAACAGCCAATGGGAAGCTGTCTCATAGTCCAATGTAATGAAAATACTGTATAAATAACTAGCCTCAATTCTAGCACCCCATCACCCATCGATCCAGACTCGATCCATCAATACATCCTATAATTGTTGGCCTTGAGTACAATTTTTAATGAAAATATGCTTTATTTTTAGCGTATATGCTAAAAAATATTATTTAATTTTGGAAATAATATTCTTTCTTTTGTGAACGATCATGCATTGAATAATAAACTCCGCGATAATAAATAAATTTAAATCAATAGAGAAGCGAAAAACGTTTATTTTGATTCAAATTGTGGCTTAAAATAAAACTCTCTGTTCAAATGAAAAATCAAAATTAATTATGTTGACAAGTAATTTCAAAAAATCAATATTTTTTGTTAGAATTGAGTTTCATAGCCGAGTCTAACTCACTTCGGGTTCACATGATATCATATTTATAGGACTTGGGGATATGCCAATTATTACCTCTAAAAATCCTTTATTTTTCTCGATATTCACAATAATATACTATTTTGCGATAAATATGCTTTTCTAACTCCTAAACCAAGCTATTTAGAGCAATTTTGAATAGTTATTCATTATTAGCTTGATAAAAGGAGCAACATGTCAAAATGATGTCAGCCGATGTAAGAATCTGATGAGAAAAACAATTATGAAAAAACAGTGTACTACTCGTTAGTAAATCCCCAATAAGACAAATGAATCAAGAACTTATTTTCCCTACTCATTATCGTAGAGGCCCTAAGAAGTTAAAAAAAGTTGTCGTGTTTATTTTCTCAAATGCCAGCCAAACTATTCAACAGATAGTGGAATCGTTTTGTATGAAGCAAGACTCGATATTTCATATTCAGAATTATTACTTGAAAAGAAGAAAGATCTGACGACGATGGATAATAAAGTTTGGATGGAAGAGGGGAAAACATGGTTACTAAATTGGAAATTATCGTTTCTTTGAATATATATTTTTTATTTATTCCTATCATGACTACAGTCATTCAAACCTAATTTGTAACCTTTCCCAATGTTTATAATAATTATTCATTTAACAAAATTCCATGAGACCATTCCTTGTAATCTTCTATTACTTTTCTGACGTCAACATCAAAAGAATAGAATTATCCTCATTTTCTAGGTTGGAACAATCAGCCTCTTCTTCAGTTGTCTCCTTCGCCAGGCAATAGATTGTCTTTACATATGTCAAGTCCTACTCTGATGCGTTCCCTTTCTCTACTCAACACCCCTTAAACCTTACTAGGAGCAAGGACTTGAACTTTAAATATTTGTGAGAGAGATTAGTGTGATTTTCCCCCAAATCTCCTGGCGAAGGAGAAAACTGAAGGAGAGGCTGATTGTCTCAACCTGGAAACTTTTTGTCCCTCAAATCCTATAGAATGTATATAGAATACCAGGAGTTTCACCCAAAAAAATTATCCTTATTCAAGATTGTATAGAAGAATATTCAACCTGAAAATTATTCACGAAAAGAAATAATTTTGAAAAATTGAACCTTGACTGACAAAACCTAATTTCGAATTAACTTTACGACCAGAATTCGTTGTTATGATAGAAATTATGAATGCTCACACGTGGGGTTTGAACTACGAGAAATCCAAAATCATTTGTCTCTATTGGCCCTCAAGACGAAGATAGGAATTGATCTATGGTGAAGCAAAAAGAATTATAAGCGAGGAATTCAAAAAGAGTATAATATTTGATAATTTGTCTACTAATAAGTAGTATCACTATATTTAAAATGAAGATAATTTTGACAGAAAATTTCTCCAGATTATGCGAGAAGTGCATGTTTTTCATGGTTTAAAGTTTAATTATGGATATATTTCTACAATTACTGTGCATATTTTTCAGAAAGTGTATGTTTTGGGTAGCCCTGTTCATTACTCTTATCAGAGTCAAGAGTTACTTGTAGAGGAAACAGCACAAAAAGATGTCAAAAAACATAATTTTATTTCCAAGTGGGATACAAAAAAATCTAAACGAGGTTCAGTTCTTACCAGTGGAGCCGAATCCTCCTTCGCCTCTTTCAGTTTCTTCTAGGTTTTCGGTTTCAACGATGTCAGGATAGAATATCTTCTCACAAATCAGCTGAGCGATTCTATCTCCAGTTGTGACTGTAAAATCTTCATCGCTATTGTTGAAGAGGATCACGCCAATGTTGCCTCGATAATCTTCATCAATGACCCCGGCAAGGATATCGATTCCATTCTTTAGGGCAAGACCACTTCTGGGAGCGACACGACCATAGCAACCTTCCGGTAGGGCTATTTGAATATCGGTTTTCACGAGTTCACGGGATCGCTTTAGGATAACCTTATCTTCAGCACTGTACAAATCGTAGCCGGCAGATTTGCTGGAGCCTCTGGTTGGCAGAGTGGCTTTGGCTGAGACTTTTTTAACTTTAAGAGGCACTGTCATATCTGAAATTTTAAATTTTGAATTTCCCATTAATCTCAAAGGTCACAATTCTCGTTTCCGTTCAGAAGTTTTGTTTTTTCAAGTTAGCAGTTTGATTGTAAAAATGATCAATTTATTAAGATCTTCTCGTAGCAACTTATTCAAAGTAAACAGTCCTAAAATATGTATCCCAACGAGAAATCTGTCTGTAACAAGTCCGAGTGGAGATAAAATTCCCGACTTGCCTCCGATCCCTGAAATTTTATCCGATCTAAATAGATTTGGGGAACCGACATTCACCTCTCTAGGGTTATCTACGTGGTATCCATCCGGCATTTACCAGTCGTTTATCGAGAATCTTCATGTCAACCTCGAGATACCTTGGTGGGGTACGATTGTCGCTTGTACGTTCAATTTCTTACTCTCTTAAGCAACCCTCCTTTTCAGATTGATTCTCTTTCCGTTTGTCGTCAAGCAAAGAGCTAACCTCGCGCAATATACAACGTTTATGCCTCAGGTCCTGGAGTTGCAATCAAAATTCACAGATGCTAGGCTTGCTGGAAATGTTCCAGAAAGTAAGTTGATATAATCAGAGTTGTTACTTAGAGTGAAATTAATAATCTAAATTATAGTGATGAAATACGGAGAGAAATTGAATAATTTATCGAAGGACTCCAATTTTTCACCTCTCACAATGTTCAAACCAATGCTGATCCAAGTACCATTGTTCCTCTCAGTCTTCTCCGGTCTCAGAGGGATAGCGAATCTGCCAGTTGAGTCATTCAAGACAGGCGGCGCCCTGTGGTTCACCAACCTAACAATATCCGATCCATACTTTATTCTTCCAGTGATCTCAATGGTCTCTCTAATGGGCGTCATGGAGATTTCGATGATGAATCAGAGTCAGAACTCTCAGAATAAAAACGTTCAAATATTCATGCGGCTGATGCCGATAATCGGCTTCTTCTTCACCCTGCGAATGCCGTCAGCTTTGCTGCTCTACTGGTCGGCGAGTAACGTCATCTCTCTGGGCCAGACGGGTCTCTTGAAGGTGCCAGCTGTGAAGAACTTCTTCAACATACCTGAGGTAGTTCCGCCCAAGATAGAATTGAAGAACGAACCGAAGAAGGGCTTCATGGAGGGCTTTATGGCGTCAATGGAGAACTCGAAGATGATCACAGAAATTGACATGCGCAAAAAGAACCAATTCACTCAATTCAAGAATGCAGGAGTGGCAAAAGTCCAGAATACTTCTCCGATTAAGAAGATTAAAAGTGAGGAATCTACACCGAATGATTCAGGGATTATTGATGAAGATATTGATAGGATCAAATCAAGGAATTCTTGATATTGTAAATTCATTTAGACTTATATATAATCTTTCTACCAGATTATATTACTTTTTCATCTTGCTACTTAAAAGTAGATTAAATATAATATCTCTAGACATTAACACTAGGTATTATCTAGATTCTATGTTTTGTAATCTTTGTTAAATGAAATGTTTTTATTGAAATAAAAACAAAAAACATATCTACTTCTAATTGTGGCTGCCGAAGTTTTTGAATTTCTTTGCTCTAAATTTTGAATGAGCAAATTAGAGTTCATGTCAAATTTGATAGCATATCAGAAGAAAAGGTGTCAAATTTCCATTGACAAAAGTGTTTTCGTTCGAATCTAGAACCCAAATCAAGTCCGGAAGGGATCAAGGAGATTCCAGCCCCTAGTACACAAACTAATGTACTCATAGAAATGTCTGGTAATAAAATTCAAACTTGGATAGGGAAACATGATCAGATACATCAATTTTATGATCAAAGAGAGATTGAAAATTTAATCAAAATATTGCGCGTCGTCCCTCTTCAACGAAAGAGGGGATGGGGATCTCTCTCAACAAAAAGATCGAACGTTTTTCCACTCTAAAAACATAAACTCCAACATTTACACACGAAAGGACCTTTTTAATTAATAGAATCGTTTCTCCCTAATAAAGAGATGATGATCTCTCAAGTAGGGATCGATATGGAAAGAGATTGCAATAAAAAGTGTATTTCTTGAATGGTAAACAGAGATTTTAGTTCTTTTTTACTTTGGGAAAATAATTCTCTCACTTCCTCCCCCCCCTGTAGTATCCTATTTTTGCCTACTACTAGTCCCCTCCTTCAACGACTACTTATTTCCTCGGATCTTGAAAGTATTCTCTTGATTGATATCTTGATTTTATTTTTTAATCGAGAACTATTTCACATAAATTGTTCTTCTGGCTACCTTTTTTTATTGAATAATCTCCTTCAAATCAAGGACTACATCTCTGTTGCAGTAGGAAAAAATGTATTCTATCCTTAAAACTACTCAATGATTTCGCATACGAATGCATTCAAAGCAAATTCAAACCTCGGTTTGATATCAAAATGCAGGAACAGACGAGAAGAGTTTTTGATTTCGCAATGACTCACGGAGAGTAATAAAATGGATTTCGATCAATTTCCGATTAGAAACAAGATCTCACCATTGAGAAATGTGGCATGCAAGGCTTGTTAGATTAATTCAAGAAATAAAAATCATTTTTCTTAGTTAATCTAACGTCGCATTATTCTCTCTATACGCTGAACAAGTATTCCAGAAACATTATCTATTTTTGTTTAAATGAGAACAAAATAATGATAATTTGAATTGAGCAGTTCGATTAGATTTTCCCAGTCTAAAATCAATATAAGGTCCAGTTTTATCATGGAACTATAAAATGTAGTCTATAATTTATTACGCCTTTTATAAAATTTTCTTTTGCAAAAGCAACTCAGAAATTATTTAGAAGTGTAATACTCAATGGAACCTCAACTACCCAGAATAGTCAGAAAAGTAATTATTTTAGTCAGAATCCAGGTAAAATAGTCACACGACTCGGTTGAAAGAATCGACTTATTATTAGGTCGTTCATAAAGTAACTGCGTGTTTTGTTATCTGAGTTTTTCATGTTTTCTTTCACCCGAGTTTTCTTTTATCGAGTAAAAGCTCATTAGAAAGGCAAATAATTTTTCTTGAATAATAACTTTGACAAGATTTAGATAGAATGAATTTCTATATTTAACCTCGGGAAAAATAGGTTGTACAATAGGGTAGTTTCTTTGCACATCATTAAAGATGGAAATGAGGGACTCCCAATCGACGGAATAATAATAGTTGTAACAATGGGTTTTTTGGACAAGACGTTTCGGGACTGGTTGGATCATTCCCTTCTTCAGTTGTCTTTAAAAGTTGAAAAGTCAAAAGGGCAGCATTCACATCATTGGGTTCTGTCGATGAATCACCCTCGTTCTTCGCACTAAATATATATCGTCTACCCCACTTTCTCATTGGTCAATCTCTCTCAAGTTCATCCAGCATACACCATCTAATCCAGGACTCATAAAACAAATCTACTCTTTTTTAATTTTTCCAAACAATTAAAAAGTTTTCCTAAACCGATAGAATTTTAATTGAGTGAAAAAGACTAAGTTTCCAAAGATTTTGAATGTTTAAGAAGAACTCAAATTGAGCAGTAATGCTAAAGTTTGGCACAGTTGTGGATCCCTCCATTGTCTGATGCATGATGTTTTTTTTCAAGAAGCTTCTTCTTATGTGTTTGAATGGATTTCCAGTTATTTCTTACGGAAAGGGGGACTCGATTGTCTTTCTTCCATCATTCCCAATCGATCGGGATGCATTCTAATAAACCGTTTCCAGTCTAAACATGCATTTCCCCCTATCTTTTATTAATGGGAG
>KL566976.1:7276-19010 GCA_000715275.1 Gyrodactylus salaris
GCACTGTATGAGATGTTGTTTGATTGAAGAGCTGTTGTTCTTTTCGTGCTCCTTTATTCTTATTGTCAGTCTTCTTGTTTTGGGGCCGATGTATGTTGCTCCGCATTCCCGACTGAATTTGTTGACAATTTTGTTGTTCTCTTTCACGTTAAGTTTATCTTTGAAAATAAGGCTGAATAATCTTTTTTTGATGAAAACGATGGACAACCGAATTCCGTTATAATTAGACTATTTAACCCTCTCTTGATATCCTTTGAGAATCCGTATTTTTTGAGAGGGACTTCATTATCCTCCATTTTATCTTTAGATATAGAGTGTCAAATCCATTTCTCAGAAATGTCAATTTTAATCTGATACACTCTGAATGAAATGCAATCTATCATTGTGTAATGAAAATTCTCCATCAGATATCACCAAACTTCCGTTAAATTCTCTTGTGTTTCTATAAATAATCTCTCTCAAATTTATCTGCACTTGTTGTGAAAAGTGTTTTCACAAAACTATGGATTTCAAGATGCAACATTAATCATATGTTAGGTGCCTTTTAGGAACAAAGAAGAATTTTGAATTTATATAAATTAATTTGAATGTATATCAAGCAAACATCCCATTTCTCGGATGAGGGTTAATGGTGTCTAGGGGCACGATTTTTCATTATTTAATTCTTTAGGCTTATTCATTTCTCCGTCTAACTGAGAAATGTACAGATAAAATATTTCGACCTATTAAGAGTCATGACGACTTTCTGACACTAGAGTATTCATATTTTAATACTGGTACTCTATGGCGTAGTGGATTCTTCTCCAAGTCCCATAAATATGATATCTCATATGGATTCAATTCCAGTATCCTCCCACCTCGAAACGAGTTTATTCTGTAAACAGTTTCAAACCCTCCTTTCCCAATACAACCCCACATGTGAACCCGAAGAGAGTTAGATTCGGCTATGAAACTCAATTCAAAGAAGGAAAAAATATACAGGTTAAATTCTTTACCATGGTGAAGAATAAAAATTACCAACTCTTGCTAACCGAAAATGAATATCCTGATTTCCATCTAGAGCGAGCAAAAATATTTAATATGGTCTTTAAAATACGCAATTTTCTCTAAAATATTATGCTAAGCATATGTTTTATCAATAATTCATGTTTCTTTCGATAGGATGGATTGCTTACCATGATTTTCTCGAAAAACTATGAGCATCATTTGAAGTCTAATTCTGAAGAAAATTATCTTTTGTAGTAAATTATGAATTCTTAATGAAAATAACACTGGGATTACTAGAAATGTATTAATAATTCATTATGTTTATAAAAAGAAGATGTCAATTTCTACCGAAATCATCAGTTCTTCTAAAGTTTTTATAAACGTGTTTTATAATTTTTAAAAATTTTGAATTTTTTCTCAATGGTTGTAAACAAAATATATAAAATGTATGAAATAACTTCCATCGTATATCTAGGGATTGCATATTGTTAACTTGTTTGCAGAGTTTGGGTCTGAGTCTTATGATGTAGAACTTTTTAATAATTCTGAGATTGAGCAGGTCATTCGGAGGGTTTCTGAATTTTGACGCGATACTAACGGATTCTTTTTTGTTAACAACTTTGAAGAATTGCAAATCTTACAACCATTGGGACAGAATTTCATAATATATTACTGCAGTATTTTAAAAAACTTTCAAGTTATGCTGACGTTTGTTTTATTATGCAGAATCTTGAATAAGACATACACTCTTTCACGGCGATAAAGTTATGCTGATCGCTCCATATTTCTTTGCTTTCAAACTCCAAAATACAAATAGTATCCCAATCCTTCTTTCGATCTCCAAACATGATATCGTAGAGTTCTTTGAAGAACCTTTTTCCATGTACTTGTTGGAATAAAGTGTTATTTGTTCCATCATCGATTTCGTGATAAAAAGGCTGAAAAAATCCATTTCATCAATACATTTCCTGGATTCATTTGATAATCCTGGCGTGAATTTCACAATCTTGTGCTGACCATGTTTCTTGCGGATGGGTGGAACACTCTGATAAGATATATTCCCGCATCTTTTTGAAAGCATCTTTGAGTTTATTCGAGAACAATCTTCTCAATCGTTTCAATTAATGAAATTTTCGCTCTTTAGTTATAAGAAATATGAGATTTTAGAATGGAAAAACCCCAGGCCCGGTTTTATCATAATCGGGAGCTTAGATAACCCTAGGAATCCAAACAAAGATTAAATAACGATCTAGGAATAGAAGAAAGATTCAGCTGATTATTTCTTTCCTAAACAAAATTATTTGAAATCTTAGCCGGGCCTCTTAGACCCTGCGAGGGTTAAACTACTTCACTATTTAACCGAAAAAGAGGATTATTAATCACCGAAAATCTTTTATAAATATGAAGAAAAATAAATTTGACAGATATTACATTCTGAGACCAACAGATAATTCTTTTATGTCACTCACGTGTTTTAGCACATACTCTCTAAGAATCTCAATACTTATTTGGTCGCCCTTATTATAACAATGAAAAATATTCTTTGAGGACATAATATGCCTAATTTCCTCGAAGATGTTAGCAGATTGCTGACTTGGAGAAATATTCTACCCATCCAAAAGCGTTGATTCATTCAAAGCAAAATCTAGCAGGCCAAATCGTCAATGTTACAGCTATCAATGCTTTCTTGACATTGCTAACAATGTAATCAATGATTTATACTAACCTGACTCATTTATAAAGACACAGCCATAATAGCTTGTCAGTAGAGATTTCTAATTAGACGCCATAATGGGCCATGTTAAATGCTTTTCATATTCCTACCGAGACCAGTACATACAAGAAAGGGTTAGGTATATAAAGTTCATTCATTTTGACCTTACATAACATGGGAAATATTTATTTTTATTATTATGATAATTTATTGCTAATATATTATTATTACCTATTCATTCATAGAGGATTTTAGAATTAGTAGATACTTGTAAGTAACTACTAAATGTTTAATGTTTTCGAGATTGGAATATAAATTATTTTGCTTATTTAGGAGTCTGATGCTTCTGCATCTTGCAATCTTAATCTGTGATATCGTATACTTTTAACTAAGGTTAAAATGATTATGAGAAGCTGTCTCATTAGCATTATTAATGTACATTGGCTAACAGTTGAATCTTATGAAAGATCCTTAACTTAGAGACTACACTTCGATAGTTTGCTGCTCATTAGGGAATCCTCACTAAGACTACTGAATTGCGAACTCATTGTTTAAGTTTTATTGCAACAATCCAAGTTGAATTGAGACGTCTGAGAATGAAAATCAAATAAAATTCCTTTTATTTGTATATTTTGAAGATGAAAATGCCCATATTTTTATAATAATCAATAAAAGTATCAAAGATTTTCCATTTCATACCTAATATATGTAAAAATAGTTCAAATCCACACAAAGCGAGAGGTCAACCCAACTTTCGGTTCGAAGAAAATAGAATCTGTAATTATCATTGGACAAAATGCTCATTACAATCCTCTGCTGTAGAGCAGGCGGAGACGGGGATCAATACCAGGCTGATCAAGATAGATGGAGTGTAGGAATTCTTGCTAGAGGTCTTCATCTGCTCCGCTTACGCCTTAGAGATCGATCACAGAAGGCCAGCGAGATAGTCAAAGATTCCCCCACTCTTCAAAGTACACTGATATTCTAGATAAAATTAGAAAATAGCTCTTTTTAAATAATGGAATTTGAAAGGATTTGAGATGAGGACTCTGACGCCATCATATTCATTTATTGTTAACCCAAGCACCAGAAGAAGCGCGGAGATATTATAAAGATCTCGCACAATCGCTAAAACCAGGCAAAAGAATACAACAAGTATACGCACCAGAACAGATCTTTGCTTATAACTGTGATCACTCTAACGGAAAACAACTTTTTGAGATTCAACTCTATTAAAAATGTAGAATTCATTTAAGATTTGAAAAATGCAATTTCAACCTGATTTCTATTTAGGATCAACTTAATATATTTTTGTTTATTTGAATTAATTCTTGGAAAATATTATACATTTTGGGTATACAATCCGAATTAACCTCTTAATTACGTAATTTCATCTTTCAAAGATGGCAATACAAAAAAAAATCTTTAAACAACACTCTTGGTAGAATTATAATATTCTTCTATCTCGGGTTTGTTGCCACTGTGATCGAACTGAGTATGCAATGAGGATTACAACACAACAGGTCGATATTTTTGTGGCAAAAACGAATAATTGCTGTTCCTCTACAGAAAATATACTCTTTTTCGTTATTTTTGTTTTGGTAAATCTTTTTGGCATGAATCTTCTTGACTCGAGACAAGTTCCAACAAGCGATTTTCTTTTCTTGCTAAACACTTAAATACAGATCTGTGGATGTGAACATTTATCTGTTATGATAGTTCTCTCTTTATTGAGATATATCTGCTTTCAGTAAGAAGGATTTTTCACGAGGGTAAAAAGGGCCTTAGTGAAAAACAACCCTCCTTTCCCATTAGAGGGTTAAGGAGCACAAACTCAATTTGCATTTTGAAGTGTATACCTTTCATAGTTCTTATTGCTCAAAGTTTGAAGGGGATTTCTGGACATTTGAATAAGAAAATTAAAATCTAAAATAAATTAAAATCAGAAGATCTAGAATTCATCAGAATTCATTAGTTATAACATTACCGAAATCTGTGATAAAAATAATAATATTTTCATTTTTCTTATGGAATCACCAACTTTTGTCTTAAAAAGACCCCTCTACTACTCATTACACAAGTTCTCAGCGAAGAATTTTAGAAAGGGACCATTTTTACTTCCTTTATTGGTAATCTATTCTCTTAACAAAAATAATATCATCGATCAAAGAGTAGATCCAATTTGCATTCAGAGATCTTCAACTTATTTAAAAGTATTCATTTTTCACATTGTCCTCAATCTGGTTCCACAAACAGATGATCTATCGATTCCATGAAGATGAGCAGCCTATTATTTTGATAAAAATAAATAAGATTCAAATTGAACTGAAAGTTAATAGCACTAAATAGTAGTCACTAAAAGAATAACGAGTAATTTAAAAAATAGAGAAACCTTAGACAATAAGCGCTGTATTTCGGGCATACTGTACACTGTGTACACGACTAAAATAGTCATTATTAGAAATCTTCCCAGAAACATGGTAATCCTACAGAAATGCAGTAAATATGATTGAATGATAATTTACAATCATTGCAATGCGACGATTACAAATGAATAAATAGTGAATAATAGAGAGACATCTTATCATTTACACATTTTCCAGTACAGTAAGTTGGGAAAAAGGTATGACAAAGTCTTGTTACATGAATTTCATTATGAAATAAACATTCCCCATCTCCTACACGCTTAGATGAACCTTCGTGGAAAGGAGGTGGAAATAGGCAGGGAAAAAAGTTTAAAACATAATTCACTCTGTGTATAATAAAAATGGACAGTCAGTAAGGAAAATGATTCATTCATTTAGAAAATATTTCTCCATCTATTATAGTCTAGAGAGAATATTTAATTTATTTTGTCTCATAAAGTTGATTTTTACAGTGTATCATATCATTTAGACCGGACTTGATCTTATGCAATAAGTAGCGCTCCAAAAAGAGTTGCCGGTTTTCAGAAGTAGTCAATCGTATAGTATTCTACCTCAAATTTGCTTAGAATTTCCTCAAAATCTAATGAACCAGAAATTAATTTTTGAATTGAGTTTCATATCCGAGTCTAACTCTCACTTCGAGTTCAAAGTTTTAATTACTCGAAAGCATGTCTTTTTCTCAGATGATGCATGATAAATTGCAAGCATTGATTCCGTAGATTAAGCGTTTACATTTTCTAACAAATTGGAATAGCGTCAATTTACACAAAAATATAATTTTGTACTGATTGATCAAGTTACATTCTCAACAATTTTTAAAATAAAGTAACCGCTCAATGAATTCGAAAAGACTCGGTCTCGAAAACTTTAATCCAAGAAATAAGGGTTTAATAAAATCGTTCACGTAGACTTCTAACACAAGTACGTACGTTGAGTAGAACGGTAATTAATTCGCTTTTGAAAGGGGAAAAACATTTTACAGATCTAAATTGAGAAAGATTTTACAAAAAGTACCCTAAAAGCTGAGAATGAAAAAAGTTAAATTCATCTGGTAACCCTAAATATGATTACATCAACTTTTTGAGAATAGTCCAATAGAAGCTAATTTAACTAGATTTAAATATTTTCAACATCCAATGAGAATAGTTCAAAAATCAAAGTTACCGAACCTTTTGGGTGATTAACCTGTTTTTCAGATTTATTTATTTGCGCTGTTCATGCGTGAGCTAAATCAATTTTTCGTAGAAAATAATTGACGAATTTAAAATGAACTGACGTTGAAAACATTTTTTGAATTACTCCAACATCCTTCAGTGCCAGTCCGGTCGTAGGATGCAATCAATTAACAAGAGAAACACAGTACATATTTTGTAATATTAAAACAGAAGCTTCTCTGAATAATTAGTTGGCAAATTAATCAGAGAAATGTCTTCCACTGTAAAGGCCTTAGATTGATATCAATGAAATTAATCAATGTCACTTTTTCCTCTCCCAAAAATGCACTTGTCCTCAAGAGTGCCGCATGAAATTGTTGACTGTTCTTCCACAACTAGGAGGCATCAAGAAAAATGAGTTATTTCTTATTTAGAGGAAGAATGAGAATTTCAATTTGTAATTTCACAGATAACCTCAGATGTTTAATCTCTATCTTGGTATTTGGATAATATCCAATGGATATGACTACGACTTACGAATTTGGTTGTATTTTCAAATTTGAAAAATATAGAACGAAAATGTTTAAATATTTTGGCCCTAAACTCTAAAGCATTTTTTCTATCGATTCTATTTTCTATTCCGTTCATTGAATAAATGTTTAGCTCATTATGAGAGAAATCTGGATAAATTTTTATAATGAGCCATTATAATTGAAATGAATTTTCAAAGAAAAATTAAATTATCGAGATTTTAAAACTTTAATCAAATCAGCCTGATTTTTCAGAAACCTTAAAAAGATGATTCGAAAGAAACTCTACAATCCTTTTGGGCTAATGTTAAAGGTTATGTTCAAATTTACACAAATTCAAACAGTTCTTATTTTTATGCGACAAAATTCACTTTTCATTTCAAATTTTACAGATTCACAAACAATTTCAACAATTTATTCAAAGAATTCTTTGGAAAATAGTTTTTTAGTTTGCTACTTGTTGCTTTAGTTTGGTTGAAAGAATTTATTCCAAATTTCTAAGATTTAGGTTGGGTGGATTTCTCTCTGAGAATTTCGGCTTTTCTATGATCGCATTAAAAAACCTCGAAGTTCTTTTAACTAGTGTGTCGAAAATAATATGGCTAGTAATGAAATGTCTCGAAGACTTGACAATATGAAATTTTCTTTCTTAGAAATTGTTTTTTTATGCTGAATATGCGTCTCTCGGGTTTTATATATATGTTGTTGTCAAAGTGTTTAACTTTTTCATTATATATAATGACCGGTCAAAAGTGTCTTGAGTGCAAGACAGACAGCACTCATCCTGTTTTTCAATGTTTTTTTAATACTTTGTTGAACAAAGTTTGTTCTTTAAAAGCTTAAGAAAAAAAATCTTGATTCTGATTCAATAAATCCTTAAATTTTATAAAAAATGGACTAAAATAATTTTTATCAAGGGACTATTTGGGTAGCCCTAAATATCATAAATTTATCATAAACTTTGACCAAAACACTCTTGTTTTTCACTTTGAATTATATATAATGACCAAGTTAGACACTTTGACTGCAACATATATAAATGGGGTAGATGTGTCAATTTGATATCTAGTTTAATAAAGATGAGGAACGGACCCGAACCCACACCTCAGATCAGAAATCTTTCCTGATTTGCAAATTTTGCAATTTCTCAGAGTATTTTTTTTCTCTCTTAGTTGAATAAATTGTTAAAGTTGCCTGTTAAGAAAAGGTTAATAATTAAAATTCAAATCGTTAATCATAGCCTCAAGTATTGTGTGTCAAAATTGGAAGATACATACTGTACATGAATAACTGGAGAAAGATAATTTGACAATGCAGTTGAATATGCAGAGATGAATGATTGTACTTCCCTTTTTACACTCTCCTAGTCTATTCGACATTTTGGAATGTCTCATGCTTGGGTGATGAATCAATTACTAATCCCGAGCAGATAATGTTACTCAGAAAACTGAAGTATTGTAAATATTTTCATCTTTTGTGAATCGAAAATGCCTATCAATGCAATGAAAAAATAGAATCTTAAATCTAAATCGGGTCTCATTCTTTCTTAACTATCAAGTTTATGCACAAGTAGATTTAATTGATGTACGATAAAAATAGGCGTTCCGCAAGATTCTCCAATCATGATCTTGGTCATAACTCGGGTTGACGATTAACGACTCCCAATTATCGATAATTCTATGAGGATCACCTTCTCAAATTTCATTGAATTACCTAGAAAATGACCTATTTCGAAGTTACAGAATGTAATCCCAACGTAGATTCTGCGCATCTTCTCCCGTGAGCTGACCTATTTAGACAAGGGAATTGTTCAACTCTAATAGAGTTCAATTGGAAAAATATTTTTCATCATTTTCAAAATATCAATTTTACTCAATTAGGATGCAAATGACTAATTTGAGAGAGTCTAGTCTATCCCATGAGATTCATTCATCTTTCATGGAAGGAAATTATCGACACAATTTCATCCTAAAAGGCATTGGAAAGAAGAGAGATGGGCATTTAATGACATTTTGCTTAAAATTAAATAACTCATCCGAAGCTTATCTCATAAACAGTCTCTCTTGCTCTTTAATGTAGGATTATGTGGATCTAGTTTCTCAATCCAAGGAAAAATAGATTATCCTTCCGTTATAATTCGATATCAGTTCAGGTGTCAAATTTCCTATTCCAATTTTGGATCAGAAGAAGATGCGATTTCTCTCTTATTTTTATACAAAGGATGTATAAATAAATAAAGAAAGGGATCCATTTTTGAGAGAGAAAATGTCAAGAAATTGCATTCATTGAAGCTTTTTCACAACGTTTCACTCAGGATCGTAGCGTAATTATGAAAGAGTTTTTTCTTTCTTAGAAAAGTATACATTAAGAATTATTGAATTTTTACATGTTTAGGGAGGTACATTAAATAGAAGGAGGGTACAAGAAGAATTTAAATGGTCCGTTTTAGACCTAATATATGTACATATGGTAGAACGATTCGCTGCTTGTAGGAAAGGCGATGAGGTGGAACGACACAATGCTGATCAGGATAGTGGAATCGGAAGTAGTTGTGCTGGACGTCTTCGGTCTTTTTGGATTGCTCCTTGGAGATCGAGAACATGAGATCAGCAGGGTGGTCGAGAGCGAGAGGATCTACGCAATCCGAAATAAAAAGAAGTGCAGAATTTACGTAGAAAATACAAGTCAGTGTTGATTTTTTATCTTGGAATCAACTTCTATTTACAACTTATTGTTGTAAGTTAAAACGGGATCTGCCCCACAGGTTTTCTATAGGGTTCAAATCTGGACTATTCGCCTACTTAGGTACTAGATCTATAGAGTTACTTTCAAAATAGGCTTTAAAAGACTTCAACGCTTGGCAAGTTGCATTGTCTTGTTGGAATATCATGCCTTCTTTATTAAAAGGTAAAAGATATTGTTCCATTAAGTTCTGATACCCATCAGAGTTCATTCTTGTGGAACATTTCACAAATAGCTGCTCTTATGGTGAGTGTGTACATTAACAAGGTTTCCACTGTAACATAGATACTAGAATTATACAGTAAATATTTTGCAAAAGTTCTTGAAAGATCCCATGCAATCATTCAGTCTTTATTGACGATCAATCCTACTTTGAAATTTTCAGAGATTTGGTGGGACATGTTTTTCCTTGGATACGCTTGGAAATAAATATGCATGGTTTCAATGGCGATTCCCTTCATAGGATTATTTTAACTCTTTATGAACGAATTTTTCCAACTGTTCAACTTTCAGTTGCCAAAGCTTACGTAAAATATTTTCAAAGTAGGATTGATCGTTAGGGAACACGAAATTTCCAAAATAAAGACTTTATCAACATAAGCGTCGTGGAACTGAATGATCTGGAAATACTTTTTCTAAAAGATCCCTCTGCCTACATTGATCAAACTCCAATTATCATGTCTATAAATGTAGTAAGATAAACGTTAATTTTATTGGGAAACACTTTGTGGATTTCTGAATCTCTGTTTTTTATTACTTAAATCGCTACTGTAATCATTTCAAACTGTAACAGTTTTTGTTAAACAAACCGTATTATCTGGGAAACTAATAAAATCATGTTAAAATCATTTGTGAACCTATGATGTGAAAATGTTGATTTATTCTTTCTTAAAACAATTTCAATGAATATGGTAAACTCTGATAAAACAATAGAAGGGTTTTATAATTTAAAAAAAAGTTGTTGTTTGTATTCCTTCTCTGTTAAGCATTGCAAGACAATTAGAGACACTTAATAAAGCAGAGAGGTTTCGAAATATTTTAATCTAGAAAAATACCAAATTCCCAATGAATCCATTGTCTTTTATTATCAGAACAGGATTCACTCTCACTTTATTCACATTAAATTGCATTGTTATTTCTTTTAGAGGGAGATTCATTTACGCTTCTCGCTTTGTGAAGACTTTTCATCTATGCGTACATATATTAGATCTAAAACAGATCATTTTCATTATAATTTGCATCCCATAAGACTGTAACTACGTTCGTAATACGATTTGATAGGAGAAAATGCAAAACAGAAATTGCCTAGAATGACACAAGCTTTAGTTGAACATTCAAAGTTCAAAGTTTAGAGAGATTCACCTTGTTCATAACAAGATAAGAGGCTTCAATATTGCACAGCGATGGGTAAAATAGGTTAGGTTGACAGCTTTTATGTTAAAGAAGAGGGAAAAAATACATTTCACTCTAATGAGGCTCTCCTATACTTCCCGGGTGACTCATGCAGGTGGAAGATTTTTTATTTACTCTATGAAATCGCTTCGTCTTCAAGCATCCACCAGCCTTCAATGAGTTATGGGATCTGTGACATTTAACTAATTGCTTGCATTTGCTACAACTAATATAGATATTTTCCTAAATATGAACGGTATTATATAGTACTTCAGGCTTCACAGTAGGGCACTGTTTTTGAAATAATCGCTTTAGGTTGCTCAATTATAAGATGAACTTATTCTGAGGCTATTTCCATCTTTCGTGCGCTCTAAATCTATCTACTATGATCGAAACTCTGATGTGTTAAAAATCTATATACAAATAAATTCAAATGGCCGCCATCGATTTTCTCACTTTTCAAAGGCTACTGAATGGAAGAATCGATATACTCTGTTCATGCAAATTATTCCGTTCGTAAAGATAATCAGATTGTTTGAAAAATATTCTCCGTTTATTTTTCGAAATTCAAGATTGCATTTTTCATGTAGATCCCAAATATTACTCACATCTATCACAAAATCTTTAGATAGTCGAGAAAGTCCCGGTTTAAGTTTTGGCGCAAGTTGAAATACGATTTTCATATACAAATTATTTTGGCCTGTTTCCAACACCTAGAATAAATATCTAATACACAGTTCCTCGTGAAATCATGTCTTGATTACGTTGCGCGCGATCTAAAAGAGGTAA
>JJOG01003622.1:0-45596 GCA_000715275.1 Gyrodactylus salaris
TCCAGATTCGATGACAATAACCATTTCCCTATAGTGATGAGCCGCGAGAGATGTAGGGTTTGCAGTAGTAACTCTGAGTGGAAATGTTGCAAATGTGATATACGACTTTGTTTAACACACAACAGAAACTGCTTCTATGATTTTCACCACGAGCCCAGTGTTCCAAATATGGAATATGCTGTAACTTGTTAACCTTAAGACAAAATTTTATTAAATACTATTTTTAGATAATTTCCATTTTTCTCACTGTCTAATAATTCAGACAGATCCCGAATGATTCTACTCACGGGAATACTTTATGCCGAGGATAGAGGAATTAGCTGCGACTTGTCCACTATACACGAATGAGTCACACTCATGATTTGGATATGTTGAATAGAGTAGACTTCTCGAGTATCCCAAGATGGGCTTTGAGCTGGTATTTATCACACTTGTTGTAATCTTCTTTTGACGTAGGATTTTATCTTGAAATCTGCTTATAAACAAGGGTTAGCGCTGGATGATGCTTATTTTCAAAAAGATGATTTTCTCAGCATAAATTAGCACAATCTAAAAGACTGAACTATAATTTCCTCAGCTTGTAATATTAGGAGACTCCATATCAATCTCTCTTGGAAAAGTTGGTACTTATAAGTAGGCAGGTTACCTCTACTCACTTATTATTGGTGTAATTCGAAGATTTTATGCGCTTCATGTTAATCACAGGCTTTGGGTTCACCCTTTCGAATAGCTGACAAAACTCTTGTCCAATTCCCTTGGATAAAATTGACTTTTTTTCAATTGACTTCTTCCCCATCATTTGGTTTAAAAATTCCTCTTTAAAATCCATGAATAAAATACCAGAATTGGCTTGAATCACGGCCTTTAAATAATAGAATTTACAACTTACTTTGCAATCGGAGAAAAATACACTATTTGCACCCTTCACAGGTAATACTTTTCTAGTCATTGTTGACATGTGATTGAAGCAGAGCTGATCGTTTGAGACTATTACGATGAACTCATTGGAGAAAATGGAAACGTTTATAGGCTAAGAGGTTATGTTAAGAAAAGGTTACTATTTCTTCAAGTGTGATTTGAACAACTTTTTCAAAAGTCCCCTTTTCACAATTAAGAACAGATAGAACGCAACTATCACTGACCAGTATTAATAGGCCTGAATTCGGGTCAAACTCGACCATTTGAGTCTTGTGAGTCATTTTTGAAAGTAGCAGCCTTTGATGAATTGAAAAGATTGAAATCTCATTAGAAGATATTAGGAGAATTTTCTCAACATCTAGATTGAAACTTTTCCAATAAAAGTTGTCATGATTAATGAGGTTTTTGAATTGAGTCAATCTCAAGGTCTTCTTTACATGAATAATTATTACATTCGACTTTGTAGTGAGGAGAAAAGACCTTTCCAGCTCAGAAGAGACGAATTTAACTTTTGCTTGGGGCAGAATAAAGTCTTGAACTTCAACTATATTTAGATCTGTATCAATTGAGAAGACTCTTAAAAGTTTTGAGGTGAAACAGAAGCATTGAAAGTTCTGAGAGATCTTAATAAGCTCAAAAGCCACACATTCTAGAATTGGAAGTTGCTTTGCCCGCAGAGACTGACAATCGTGAATAAAATAAGCAGCATCAAGCTGGTAGATGAGGAAATTATGTTTGAAGAGGATTAAACTACTAGAATCAAGTTCCTTAACAACTTTTGGTAGTGTATGAAAATTCATATTTATTCAAAACTCTAATTTCTGGTTAAAACAAACAAGATTCTGATGTATTCTGATTTTTATTTTAAGAAGCGCACAACTTTAAACTCCAATAAATTTCAAAAGGATTTATCACACTCAAAAAGAACTGCAAGATCTTTGAAAATCATTGATTAGACTCTTTATTCAAATAGGAGATTTTTCCCATAACACTCAAGAAGGATGTCAGACAATGTTGCAGCCTTTGAGACAGCAGTAAGCTTTGATTTAATCTTTCCCCTTGAAGCTCAACAACATCCATCACATTTGCAAGGTCATGACCGCCTCCGAGTTGCACAGAGCTTACAAATTAACACAAGAGCTCATGGACATTATATTCGATCAACTACATGAAAAGGCAATCGGTTAGTTTTATTAATTTGATTCTTTTCACCCTAGAAATTATATATTTTTTAATTCTTCCCAACTAAACATTTTTATTATAAAAAATTTATATACAAGTTAATTATTATGAATTAATTTTTGAAAAAAGATTTTTGAAAATTAACTAACCTTGAATAATTTGAATTTTAGAAACTTCAACGTTTCAGTCAAAAGAGAACGCTGATCACACATGGGACGAAGAATACTTTGAAATACACCAAATGAAGCCCTGTTATAATTGCTCTTCAGTAACTGATGAAAGCCGACTGACCCGTGGTGGTTGTGTCAGATGTCGAAATGAAACCAATGCATTTTGCTCGGAGAAATGCTTTAGCAATTATCATTCAAGCCTCAAATTAGAGATCATTAAACAGACCAATAATAACAACAACTGCGTAGGTCTAATTTTCTCACCTTTTTCTAATAAAATTTCATTTCAAGCATTTTTCACAGACGACAGCAAATCTTGACTTGTTGAGTCAACTTCCAGACCTGTTGAAGGCGAATTTCTCATCTCTAGTCAATAACCCAATGTTGCTGCCATTTGGTTCGAATATTTTCTCTTCAAACGGGAATAACTTTTTCAACGCTGAAAAGAACGAATTGATCACCACATTAAATTCCCTTAACGAGAGCCAAACTACGCTGCCCAAGAGCCGTGGTCGGCCCAGGGGTTCATCAATGATCGCTACAAGTCTCAGAAAGCCGCGCGGTCGCCCGCCCCTGAATACCTCCTCCAGATTAGATCTCAAGAATAGCCTTGAAGAGGAAAATACAGAGCAAAAGTACGAAGTGAAACGCCGCGGCCGCCCACCAATCAACGGCAGCCGATCGGTTGTGTCACGCGGTCGTGGAAACGGACGTCTTTCCAATGGCGACGGCTTTCATTCCGAGGAACCTTCTTTCAAAAAGTTCTGTCCCTCCCCACCTTCAGAGGCGGAGAATTTGTCTTCTAAGAACTACCACACCTCCGATTCAACTAACGAAGGGCAATCCCCAATCTCACAGGCCTCCAACGGCGGCCAGAAGAACGACGGCCGCTCCAAGACACCCAATTCGAATGCTTCTAATGGCAGCAACTCGAATCTAGAATCGATCCTGCAGTCTTTGGCCAATTCACAGGCCCTCAAGAATCAAAACATTTTCACAATGCCTTTCATCAACAATATTATGGAGTCGCGAAATGTCTTTGAGCAGAACGACTCTGCAAGTAATAACAACTCTTTCTCTTCTTCCTTACAAAATGGTCTACAAATGCCAGTCGTCAAAAACGAATAGCCTAAATTGGCCGTCGACCTCAAAGAATCATTCCAGTTTTATTGACCCTCCACGCGAATCCAGCCTCAGATTTATTTACTACAAAAGCGTTATTGTACATTACATAATAGGACTCCTCGCCTCTTTACGACAAACGGATCCCATTTTTCTCTTTTGATTCACAACACCTTTTATCATTTTATTGCGAGAGATAGAGAGAAGCAAACATGTAAAATATTATTTAACATTCCTTGTGAAACAAACAAAAAATTGAATTTATGCTCGAATAATTTGTAGAGAAAAAAATTTTAATAAAAATTGTATACATTTTCAAAAGTTGCCTCCTCTCTAATTTTGGAGCAGGGAAGAGAAATTAAAAATTCTCCCCTTCTTCTTAGTGTGTGTTTTGTCAACAGCTCAGAACGATGAAATAATAAAAAAGGGGGAATATTGATTTTGTTTTTCCCTCACTAGAAAGATGGAAATTATATCATGTTAAGAAAAAAATGAAATATTTTTTTAATGAAATATTTTTTTAATGAAATATTTTTTTAATGAAATATTTTTTTAATGAAATATTTTTTTATCACGTTTATTTAAAATGAAGAATATTCAAGGAGTAAAAATGAAAATAATTTATAGCCTGTCATAGTAAGATGTAGGGTAGGAGATGCAATTGAAATGTGGGTGAGAAATTTAATTGAGATACGTGTCAAAAAAATCTTTCTAGTCCACTATTATTTTAAAAAATTAGAAAAAAATGCCAAAATGTTCTCTTTTATTATGAAAGCAAATAAAAATTATTATTGTCAAAAATAGATTGATCGAAAAAATGCTACAATCATTCATTGAAAAGAATTTATTTAAATTATATTTCTGAATGAATTATTGTAAATAAAACATTCGATTGAAATTAAAAAGAATATTAATACACTAGCAGGAGTTAATCTGTGGATAGTTTTGTTAAAATATATTATTTTTCCTCCACAAAAATGACTGACCTTATTTTGAGAATTTTTATGTGAATATTTTTTTATATTGAGAAGAAAAATTTTTTATCAAGAGATATAAGTTATCTGGGAGCACTGAGAAAGGAAAATTTAAAAAATGATAGAAATAAAATTATCTGTGTATTGATTTATCGACTTTTTTCATTCATTATTTTTCTATCCCAATTTCTATGAATTTTTCTCTCCCTCTCTATCTAGCAGCAATATACATTATAAATTATTGAAATGGGATATGTAAGCGAGAATTTGATATTCTATTTAATCTTTTCATATCTCTCTTTTGAAAATTTTCTTTCTCGAAAACTATTCCACCAATCAACGACGAGTAGAGAGTAAAGTTGATTTTAGTTTTCTTTAGAAAATTGTTTTTTTTTTCAATGAAATGTAGTAATTTTTTCTCTATTCATGCGGATAGAAATCATACTCTCTTTCTTGATGATTAATTAATAACTTTTCAAGATCGAGAATCTTCAAGATTTTCACTTGTAAATAACAAAGACGAGGTCATCCTTTTGAGCATGATTAATAAAGCAATGACTAAATGAAAGAGTCTCTTGCTGAATAAAAACATGCATTTCTATTGTAATATTTTTGTTTTCATTTTGAAATATATAAAAACAGAGATAATTTGAAATTTCAATTTAAAAGATTTTGAATAAATTATATAAATCTATTTTCTAGTTATCATTTGAAGACGCAGGATGAATCATGTTTTATTTTCTTCTCGAAGAAAATAGTAATATCAAAAAGTATATCCTTCAATGAATTATTTTTTCTCTTTTTTTTTTAGAGTTAGAGAAAAAACTTGAATGAAAGACAAACACGTAAAGTATGTGTAGAAAGAAAAAAATATGAATGAATGTGAGTAGTATTTCACTATTAAATTCATTGATAAAAAGGCCAGAAAAAAGGGATTCACACTATACAATAATATTAAATTTTTATTTATTTCATTTAGAGATGGAGAAAATAATTGAATACATTTTTCTCTTTAGAGAAGAAGCATATCTAAACATAAGAAATGGGGATGGAGAGAGGTTAACGAACGTGAAAGATGTTGTAGAGTTAGATTTAGAAAGATAAAGAAAAATAACTTTTTCTCTCTTCTTCATTCAAGACGTAAAAATATAGAAAAAAAATAAAAATGGAATTAAAATAATTAATCATTCACTTCTGTTATTATATTTTATTTTTGCTTCAATACATTGTGTATGTTTGTGCTAAGATAGACAGAATAAATAATGATACAGAAAAAGAATAATTAAAATAGAAATTTATTTTCAATTTCATCTTGCTTTTCTTACTAAAAAGAAATATTTCTATTGTAATTCATTGATTATGATAAAATATATAATTTTGGTATTTTTTTATTTTGAAAAACAAAATGTAGAAATCAATAAAATTGCAAAGTTTTCGATTCAATCTCTCACAACTTTATCGTTTACAAATCTGAGATGCGAGCAGAGATTTGTGCAGCAAAATGGCCTCATAAAAGCTTTGTCTCACAATGAGTCATAAACAAAGAAGGAGAATAGCGAATGAAATTTAAGCACGAGTTGTTGGCCAATCAGAATCTCACACGTCAACACTGGGCATATAACATTAACCGACGACATCAAGTAATCAAGCCAAGAAGACCATGCCTCTGAATAATCTACTGACTGCAGTTCTTTGTACCCTGTGCGTTCGGGGATTAATCAAAGATTGTGAGTTATATTTTACCCAATTCTTGTCTAATACTAGAAAAATACGAAGAAGCTCATAAAATTTGCGACTCTTGTAGTATATTATCAAGGTTATCGAGTCTTTTAAACCTGACATTTAATTTCTAGATTATTTGACGAGTGAGAAATACATTTTTCTAAAGTTTAAATAGTCGAAGCAAAGTCTAATCATTTTTATTAATAAAAAATATAGAAAAACCGTTGCTCAATCATCCTTTACAAGAGCATTGTACACTTGAGAAGGATTATTTTCAATTTATGATTTTTACGAGACATCTTCATTCTGTTGACAGTAGACAGTAATAAATGAAAAGAGTTACTCTTCATCATGCAGTTACAGGACTTGTCGAGTATTCTGAACGCGAATTCGAATTTAATCTGCCGCCGGCCTAAGCACTACTCATAAGTAGATGACACATTTTTATTGAATTAAGTAATGAAGGGTTTTCAATAAGTCCTTTAAGTAAAAGTTAGCTGGCAGATGACTCATACTCAATTTCTAATAAATCTACTACTAAGTAGTTGCCGTTCGCTCAGAAACTGTTTATATTCGAATACTCGACAAGTCCTGAAACTGCATGATCTAAACTGCCGAGCATCGAACATCGGAAGACTCTTCAACGGTATGCGTGAAAATAATGACTGAAATTCAAATTAGACACACGAAAAGGTCTACATTTTTTGCCCTACAATCATGTAATCGACCAACATCGAGTTTATTTTTGTTGTTCAAGATTTAAGCTAATTTTCTCTCTTATTTACTATATATTCATTGATCTTTCTCTGACTATATTAATAAAAACATAAAATTACTCTGAAAAAAAATCGATTATCAGTTTTGTATAATTATTTTTTGAATAAAAAACTCAATTTAATTTATTTTCTTTGTTTCTCACAAGACAATATATCCATTTATTTTTTCTCTCTCGTTTTATAAAGCAAATATTTTCTCCTTTAGATAGATATATTTCATATACTATACATTATATATAGAAAATAATAATATATATTATGTTTTTATTTAATCGATTTTAGCAATTTTTGAATTATTTTTATATATTTTTTTCTCTATATTCTGTAGAATACATATTGTACATCCATTGTATACGTATGGTAATTCATCATTTTTTCTCTATTGAGAATAATTTATTTGGGTAAAAATAAATTTATTATTTTTATAAAATATGTACACACAATCAAGGAATAAAACAGGAAGAAAGGGAGAATTAAATTCATTTTAATAATTCACAAAATGCATATATATAAAAGTGTATATATTTATTTTGGATAAACATAGGGGAATGAAAAACAAAATATATCATCCACTATGTATGTGGAATATAATGAGTGAGAAATATTACTTTTTCCACCATCAAGACGTAGGACTGTCTGTTGTTTGTCTTGGTAAGAAACAAATGCATAAAAAATTATTTTTATTTTTTTCAAAACAAATAAAACGTGTGCGTGTGTGTACGAATGAATGAATGCTTTACGCAAACTTTAATGAGGAAAAGTTTCTATTTTTATTTCCATGAGTTATTAATAATTTGATTGGTCATTCGAAAAGAAAGAAATATTTATTTTTTTAATTTCTACTTGAAAGTAGTTAACGCTGCAATATGTTATTCTTGTCAGATGTGAGAAAAATAAATTGACATAATGAAAGAAAGAATTTGTTTATGATTTAGGACAAGGAACTGGCACTTTGGCTGAACGAGGAAGTTGAACATTGAAAAAAAAAGTAGAATTTACGAAGTAAATCCGAGTTATAACTAAAACTTATCATAATGAGTAAGACAAAGATACTAGATAATATCTAGTAGATATCATCTTACAATTAATTTACAAAAAAATAATCAAAATTCAACTTCCTACTTAGTAGTAGAATAGTTATATAGAGATATTAAAGTCCTTCTCCAGACTCAAGTTTGGAAAAAGACTCTTTGGTGTGTGCAAGCATTTGTTTAATACAGTAATATTTTGTAATATTTTTTATAAAGCATTCGTCATTCGATCCATATAGTTAAGATGCATTCAATTAAAGCTAGGCTGAGAAGGGGTCTTGGTATTTTTCTCTCCAGCGAATCCCATCAATGACTTCATCTTTAAAATCAAGTATGATGTTCGGGTCGAAGTTTACAAGCTCACAATGGAGAGAAAAATATATTTAAAAAATTATTATTCACAATCACAGTACTTGGTAGTATGTTGGTCATCATTTTATTTTTATTTTATAATGTTTACGAGGTAATTTATAAAACCTCCTCTGAGTTTTTCCAAATTGCACTGATCATTCTGCTCTGAAAGTAACGAGCTTATCTCTTCTAGGTCGATTCTAATTAATTTATTCCTCTCTAAGCACTTTGAAATCACATCATTCAAAAAATCTGATATGCAATCACTAGGAATCTGTGGTAGCATTCCATTTATGATGTCATCAATCAGAGAAAACAGAGTCCTTTCCTTATTCAACTTTGAGGGATCAATTGGCGGAAGAAGCTTTCCAGCTTTATACGCCATCTCTTGATCTTCCCTGTTGATCTGTGGGTCTGGAGAGAAGGCGACCAAGTAGTCTTCAACATTCAGTGTTATTGGATAGGGATATGACCCAGTGTGCATTTCCACTAGGATTATTCCCAGTGACCAGACATCCGATGTTATGGTCGGATGCTCGCCCATTAGCCGAGATGGGGACTGATAAATCTTCTTAGAGATGACTCTACTCGAGAGAAATTCAACCAGGCTATTCCCTGTTCTCATGTCGGTAAGGCGAATTTCGCCTTTACTCGAGAATAGAATATTCGACGGTTTCAAGTTGTTATGGAAGAGATCATGTTGCTCTTTCAAATAGAGCAGCCCCTTAGCTAGGGACCCTAGGATGTAGAGGGTCACCTTTTCAGGGAATCTGCCAGCCTTTTGGTACAGAACATCCTCACAACTGCCTATATCGAGATATTCATAGAGGAGGATAATCTGATCTTCATAATTGGAGACATTGAAGAATCCAACAATGTACTCAGAGTTGAAGTCGTAAAAGACCTGTAAATCCTTCAACATGCTATATCGTTGAGAGGGATCTTGAGAGATTTCATAAACCTTTTTGAAAATCATCAAATTCAAGGACTTACTCCTCTCATAGGAGCAAAATCCTCCGTTTATTGTACCGAGATTTTTGACTAGTTCATAATCACTCTGATGATATTCTGACCCAAAGAGTCTCTTTGAATGAATAAATTCAGGAGTTGGCCCGAACAGTCTTAATCTCGGGGAAGCGTTGGGGGAAGATGAGCTCTGATCGCCAGTATTAGTTAGGGTCAAATTATCTATATTTGGCTTATTTTTCTTAATATTCATTGATAAATTAGAAAAATAATTCAAATTTACGCAAACTTAATAACTGATTTAAACAAAATTTAATTTTTTTCTGCAAAAATTTCTGTCAGAATTTCTGACTCAGAAATCTTCTCAAAGTTTAAGAATTAGAGTTGGATAACAATTTTGAAATTTTAAGCTTTAGTAATACAAAATTGTATTTTAAAAACGTTTTTAATAAAATCTTATCATTCTTACCCAGCATTGTGCTTCATTATTTATGTATGTTAGTATGTGTCGTTTCTTTTGTATCATTCGTTTCTAATTTGATTATCTTTTTTGTTCTGAATAATTGAAAAATTGGGAATTGATCAAAAATAATATTAATTATTCTCCCTTTCAGTTTGGCATCGATATCACGTTATCAATTTCTGAACTTTATTTCATTAATTTTTTTCTACTTCAGTGGCGTTCTGTGTTAATAAGAACAAATCTTTTATAATTTATCAGGCTAAAACGTAGAATTCACTATTGCCCTGATAATTCGATGCAAAGAGTTATATTTTCAGAAATCTACAATCAGAGAATAACGTTACAAAATATTTTGGTTACATGTTATCCTGACAACTGCCCAAATTCACAAGACCTAATCATGTTGGGGGATTGCACCTCAAGGCAAACTTTCACTATTGTTATTCAAATGAGCATAGGAATTATTGCAAGAAGCGTAAAAGATAACAGACACACAACATAGACTCCCCCTCCTTCTCCCCTACCTACTCAAAGGTAGCAAGGATTTGTAACAAAAATCTCCATCAAACATCCTACGCACAAATAACTACAGAGGTCTATGTACAATACATCCATGTATATCATTTAATATGATTAGTGGGAATCATTTCTGCGTCTCTTCAGTGAGCAAATATCCCACTACACACTGACTACCAGATAATTTGAGTCCTATAGTAATATAGTTGTGGGGAAAAGGGAAAACTTACCCATATAATCAGCTTCGTATTTATATATGGAAGTTTTTTCATTTATTCTGCCTAGATTTAATTAAATAATTTCATTAAAAATTACACAAACAAATATATAACTCTTTGTGCTTTCAAGACGCATGGAACGAATATTTTCTGCATCTTCGAATACAGCAGCGACTCCAAGGCAACTCTCGTATTCCCAGAACTGCCCTTCCATCGACACCTTCCAAGTTGATAGCGCCCATCAGAACGAAAATGCCGCTGATGAGAGGTGTCCCTACGGCGGCTTCGAGAGTACTCAGAGTGACTCACAAAACCCATATCCTCTCGATATCCTGAATGGCTACGATCAGAGTAATCCCTGGTTCTCCTTCACTCAGAGGGACCGTGGGGTCCTTGAGACACTGCCGTCCATCATATGCCCATTGAGGACCACGCTCAACACTCAATATAATGACGGAAGTGACTACCCCTATACGGATCCTTTTTCCATCGCTAATAGTACAGAAAACCACAAGGACACTAAAGGCCATCAGTCCGTCGGTGAGTATCATTTCAACATGATTAAGTTCAGGATTCAAATATTTTTAAAGCCCTAATTTCATAATCTTTCAAAGGGCCTGATTAGAAATGCTTAGAATTGATCTATAAATATGTTAGTCGTGGGTTTGTTTCCTGCCTAAAAACCAAGTATGATTTACACATAGTTGAAATAATAACTCTGTTCTCTAATAAGTGAGATTATCGTCTCTATATTAATTTTCTGTGTATTAGAATCACATTTGATGAATTTACCAATCATGATTTCTTAACCTTCAATTTCAAAGAGGACTTGATCGAATAAATCCATTCATGATTTCAAAGGATAATTATCATTTGGATTTCAATGTTGATGATTTGATCAATCAGAAATTGATATCAGCAAAATGGTTAGCACTTCTCAACATGAATAAGTGAAATTCTAATTTCATTTTGAATATATCCAATTCCGAAAAAAACCCATCTATGTTTTGAGAAGTCATAATTTGAAAATGAAAATTTCTAAATAATTTTAATGTTTCTCAATTTTAAAATTATTTTAGTCGATTTTTTCAACTTGAAATCGAGAAGTTACGGCATGAAGTTGAGTTTGCATTTTGAATTCGTTAATTTTCTATTTTCCATGCAAAAATGGTGTCTTTAGATATGTTCTCAGAGAGTTGGGAGCAATTAGATTCTGACCATTCGGACGATTGTGCTCTCTCTGGTCAGAAAAATAGTGTCATCTATCAAATTGATAGTAAAAATTTGAAATTAAATTTTCCATTTCGAGTACTAGATATTATACTTTTTTTTGAACTTGACGCATTTCTTATTGAGCATTCCTAACCCATTTTGAGTTTTATCATTTTTACTTTCATTTTGGAACTTTTTCTCAAAATAAATTCACAACGTGGCAATTTTAGAAATTCAGAATTCGCTCTTCTATTTTGAAAATACTCAATGGCAATTCGACATGTCAAAAAGGTAAATTGAGGTCCTCTAGCTAAATAGTTTTTAATCAATAATTCTAAACTAAGGCCAAAACAACTCTCGGATACGGCGATACATTCACAACTTTGAGTGCAGGTTCCAGAAGATTATGAAAATTGAACTTGACTATTCTTGTAATCTCTAATTTTTATTTGGCTATTCTGTACATAAATACAGTATGCAATCCTTTGAAGAATTCATATCAGAAAGTAGGAGTGAAATTTAATTGCCATATCGAATTTCGTGTACATGTGTGTAAGCTTATAACGTTATGAGTAGAATTAACGATGAAAAGCGTCAATTTTTCATCATTATTTGCTCGACTCTTCACTCCTGTTCCCTTCTAAAGCAAATGAACATCACTACTCTAAGTGATGATGTCCAACGTGGGCTATCCTCCAATTCCCAGGAGGAGTGTTTTACGCATGAAAAAATTCATAGATATCATTCATTCATCCTGTCTTCAATTTCGATATTTGAATTAAGAATTCTTACGCCATAATTCCTAATTCTGCTGATTTTTTATTTTAAAAACTTTTAATCATCTTTCTTCCGAGAAATGGGGGTGATTTGACTCAAGACATTACTTTTAGATTGCAAGATGAAACCTTTGATTGTTCGAAGTTGAGGAAAAAAATCTTTAGAGAATTAATCTTCTTTTTAATATTAAAAAAATCGCTGTATTTGGGATGGCATTTTCTTGATTTCCACCAGATCCCATAATTTTGTGATAATAAGTTTTAAAATTTTCATTTCTAGAAAAATCTATTTACCAGGATCAAAAATGTACCAAAATTTGACCTTGAGTTCGAAGGGAAATTTGTAAATTGCATTTATTAGGGATTAGCCCCAATTTTTCTTGAATATGCTGGACTCTAATTGCTGACAACCCTTTAAGAAATCATAGCCTCTGTTATCACAAGAAGGTCTAATCGTGATTCTTATGTGTAGCCTCGTCACTAGCCCAATGCTTATTGCAAAAAGTTTATCCAGATCTCACAGTTTTGAGAAATAAAGAATATATTTTTCTCAAACTCTGAGATCTGGATAAACATTTTTTCAATTAGCAGTGGCCTACTCGTCACTAAAATATTTATGAAAGAACTCATTTGATAATGTCATACATTATTCTCTCGTATTCAACACTTCCAAGGAAAAAACAAACGTTGGGCCAAATTCTAGTTTTTCTCGATTTTCACAGATCTTGTGCAAAAGTAGGACGGATAAATTATATCTCCCAAGTTAACGCCTTTCGACCATTTGTGTTTTGTGTCTTGTGTTGTTCTCTTCTTATTCTCAATTCTAGAGATGTACAATTTGAACTCAATATTCTCAATAATATGCATTTTGACGATAAACATGCTCTTCTATTATTCGAGTATGCCTTTATGGTGTCCTACTGATGAGTTGTTAACACACCCAATGAAACTGATTAATTATAAAAAAGGGGAGGCTTCAACTAAATTCTAAATTTTTACCAAAATCTTGAATGGAATTAAGAAAAAAGGAGTAGAATAAATAGTTCCGAATTTTCTCCTTGGGCAATAAATTGTGATTGATTGAGCAGAGAGAAAGTTTCCTCTCTACTCAAGTGATTTCTACAAAAGATATTACTACAGATGGCAGCAGAGTAGCATATAGCTTTGAGGATACTGTGTTCCAATAAGACTATATTTCGATAAATATGTGAGCAGATGCCATTCGCAGTTTACCAAACATTCTAAGGGTTCCAAATGTATAAACTTGTTCCTCTCTCCATCTGACATATACTCAGAAGAATAATCATCCATTTTTCTGGCATTATTAATAAATTAACCAGAATTATTACATCTTACATACAAGTGTCTCTTTTCCACTAATTTGACAATCCGGGACACACAAGCATTCACTGTAGAAGCAGAAATGCAAATTTCCATACATTTTAAGCAAGAATAACCAAATACAAAGGCTCACTCAGCCTTCTAAGCACTGAAAAATACATTTTAAATTCATCCCAATATTCTCACAAACAAGAAATGCAATTTTTCCTATTTTTAGATTTATTTCAAACCTTTTTTCTCGAGATTTTTTATTCGAATTTTTGTCTCACTTGAAGCTGATATAAAGCAGCAGAATTAAACACAAAAATATTTTGATCTGATAATGTACTTCAGCAGTCTTCAATCCAACTTTGAAACTTAGCAAAATATTAATTTGGCCCGAATAAATCTGTCGACCTTTCAATTTGGTAAATTTTGACATCTAACAAAATCTATTCTCTTTTAAATCTAGGAAAATACAATAGCAAAATTGAGCAGCGCTCACGATTCCCCTATCAATTGGACGGTCAGAAGGCTAACGGTTCACTGAGTCCTTTGAGCTATTCCCAAATCAATCCGTACCGCTCACACGAGCTGCATCAGAACGAGATGCATCACGGCAATCAGAATGACATGATCGACGCATTGACGATAAATTCTGACATGCTGCCAGACTTTATAAACGCCACGTTGAATCGTGGCAAGACCGGCTATTCGCATATTTATAACAATAACGGCCATAATTTGACAGGCCATTCGAGTGTGAAGTCATCCTTCAATGTGGACCCGACGCCTGGGGAGAGTAATGCCACGACGCGAATTGGCCCAGCCCTCTTTGATAATGAGAGCCAGATTCTTTTCTCAGGTTAGTTACGCGAACGATAGTATGAATTAAAGGATAATTTCAAGTTTCTAAATATTGAAATTCGTAAACTTAGGTTTTTTTCAAAAGACTTATCAAATCAATAAAATAAAAAAAATTCTATAGAAAACTATGCTCAGTACAGACAATCGAATGTTGAACTAGATCAAGGATCCCTCTTAGACAACTCATTCATCTCTCCGTCTTCTGAGTCTCCAAATACACAAAACCATTCCGTTGAAATAGACTCTACGAAAGCTGACGAAGAGGCCAAGTCTCCGTTGTTAATACTGAACGAGAAAAGAAAACAGCGCAGGATTCGCACGACTTTCACCTCGTATCAGCTAAAAGAGCTAGAAAAGTATTTTGAAGAAACCCATTATCCCGATATCTACACGAGAGAGGAGATTGCACAACGAATCGACCTCACCGAGGCCAGAGTTCAGGTATGGTTCCAGAACCGGAGAGCCAAGTCGAGGAAGATGGAAAAGACCCCGATTCCCGGCACCGTCAATAGCTCCACCGGGAATTCACAATGCAACAATTCGATACTCTTGGAGAGTCACATTATAAATCAAAATAAAGTTTACAACAAGAACAAGCTGACATGAAGAATGCGTCGCGAATTTGTACAGAATGTTATCTGTTTTAAAGAAATTAATATGAAATTATGTAGCAATGCTTTTTAATATTTATAAAATAAATTTATTTTCAACTATGAAAAGCTCTTCTCTGCTCCTTGAATTTGATTGAGCCAGGTGTGAAAAAGTGAATAGACCAATCAGAACGCGTGATGTGCTAGGAATGCAAAATGGTGGTCATTTCAACTTTGGATTACCTGCGAAGAGCACGGTGGAGCGTGTATGAAGCCTAAGACGGAGAGCGCTCGTGGAGCTGGACTTTTAACCGTCTACGACATTGGATCGAATTGATAATCAACTGATGACCTTGGTAATGTGAGTTTTTAAACTTGTCGACCATTCTCTGGAGGTAAAGTCACCACTGGCTGCATATTTTGCTCTTTTTAATTACTGCTCTTTTATACTTCTCATTATTTTGAGTAAATAGTGTTGATCCCAAAAGGCATACGCAATATTCTGAATTGTTTCCTCAATTATTAACCCTACTAGATACTAGATGTAGTGTTAAAATGATCAGAATAAATTTTACAAGAACCAGAACTTATTGTAACGTACATACTACTTGTTAGTAAAATGGTTAATTTATTTAGTTAGTTTCGCAGAAAGCCGTGAATTAAAGATATCCTGGGACTGCTGTTTCTGGTGAGTTGATAAAACCCCTTTCTTGAATGGCTTCGAACGTAGATTCCCTTTTGGCTAATTATTTTATATAATTTGGCTTAATCTGAATGTTGAGACATGACTTTGACTCTTTCATTGCCAAGTTTAAAATTAATTTTTTTATTTCTCTTAAATTTTATCAAAAGATTTTAAACTATATTTCTGTGGTAATTGAAAGGGTCAAAGTTTTCCATGTAGTTGAATAAAGGTTAAGCACACAATAAAATCATTAATTTAAGAATAGTTTAGACTTGGTGTTAAAATCTCCAATTACAGTAGGTAGGAATTAGAGATAAAGCCTAATTGTATAGGAACCCATGAATCATACATTGAATTCTCATTGGCTAAGTCTACCTTTGAGGCCATTCATCATTTGCCTACCAGTGCTCGGGGGTCACAACAGCTCCAACCGGCACTCGACATCTCAGTTGCATCTTTAATCACAATCTATCCTTCCACTTTTGAATTTACACTTTTTCTCGCCTGCCAATCTTACTTTGAGTTTAGATATTTCCTGAGATTGTGTTCAAAAGGTAGGAATTTTATTTTAACCATAAGAATTCCTTTTAAGAGACGTACTTTTGATGGTTGATAAATTATAATCAATGATAAAAAGCGATAAGAAACACTAGCAAATATCAAAATTCACTCTAAAAATTATAAAATTTTTCTTGCTTTTGGTTAGCCCTAATTTTAACAGACGGTATACTTTAAAAAAACTACAATTATACCTCTTATAAAAGAGTTTTTCTAGCTTAAATCTATAAAATATTGAGAGAGAAACAACTCGGCCGGTTTTCTTCATTTTTTAAACATTGTATTTTTTCACTATTGAGGTGGTTTATAAAAATGTTCAGCTTTAGATCATCCACCGTTCTTTAAAAATACTTTTCAACATCTAGAATGAAATAACTGTCCAATCCGTTTCCTTTAGTTTATTTCAAAGTACCCTCTGTCCATTCCTTAGCCGACGTATGACACAGAATTTTTTTCCATCCATCGTAAATTTCTGAATTTTCTCATTTTTTAATTAAAAATGTAGAATCAATAGATACATATTTAAGAAAATTTTGTAACGAATTGCCACAAGTGAAAGCTGGTTCATTACACTAAACATAGCAAAAACTTTATAAAATTTTACTCAAGATTCTAAGAAACCATTACTTTTTTGTGTTGAAATTGAGTTAAATCTTTTATTTTAATTAGCAAAGCAGGTAATTTTGGCGTGCCTTAAAGGTTGAAATTGTAAATTCAGATGAAGAGCTGTGGTCAGTTTACTGTTTTCCATTTTCTCTATCCCCTCCCAAATTTTTAAGGGGAGTGTGGAATTATATCACTCCTTGCATTGTCTATCATGCCCTTCTAATGTTCTCTCAGTTAGTTTTAGATTACACTTGAGAGTAGATAGCAAGGGATTGCGTAAGAGAGTTTAATGAAAGCCATATTAAGCAGTTTGAATGAAATATCAAGTCTAGAGGGTTTTCATAGTCTTTCCTTCCCTTTCAGCTATACAGATTACTTTCCAAGAGACTCTAGAATTTCTTTACACCAGTATATACATAGATATAGGCACTGGCATAGTTGAAGTTTTTATAGAATCGATCCATTTTCTCTAGACTCAGCAAAGTTTCATATCATCTAAATTGAAGAAGAATTCTAGGGTCTAAGTTAGACTAATCAAGTTTTTTTTAATAAAACATTTTTCCTTCATTCAAGTTTTAAAGACTTTTAAACATGCAAGGATGAATAATTGACCCCCTTTTGGAACTGCTGATATAGAGAAATTGGAAATCATTTGTGATTGAGGCATGTAGCAGAGGTGATCCGGGTGCCAGTTAGAGAGGTTGTGGCGGGAACGAGGGAGGGACTTTTTTCAAAAAAGTTGAAATGAGTGTTGGGTTCAGCGTTATTTTTTGAGTCGATTGCGCGGGCCTCTCTATTAGCGGGCGCAACCTCAATTCCTACTATCTCAACCTGGATCTCCTATCAGCCTTTCCGGCTAGAAGCTCAATCCTGATGGAGTCCACTTAAAGTCAATATATAATTTTCATTTCTATCTCAATTTTTATTGATTACTACCCATGCTGAGTGTCTGAGCTACATGAATATGCAATATTAAGGTAAAATTCGGATGTTGGTCCTTTATAGATCAAAGGGGGTCATGGGAACGCGCAAGTAGAATAGTCAAACTATTTTAGTGTACGATTGCATCTCTAGGAATTTGTCAAGGCTGAACATTCAAGTTCAGATTGTACAAGTCCGCAATAATTATCTGTAATAAAACTCACGACAGCAAATTTGACTACTCGACGATGCATGAATTTATATAGTTTTCAATAACCAATCAAATCAGAGACAAACTCACAGCCAATCAGAATCGAGTATGAGTATTGAAGATAATTTAGAATGCTTTATCGATGAGAGTGAAATTTTTTATCAATCACAAATAAACAGCTTTAAAATTGGTTTTGCATTCAAATGAATTCTCAAATTTCTTTATTTATCTCAACAAACATTAACTCAATGATACTTTAGCATACTCAATGGTAGGACTTGATGTCATAATAGCCTTTTCAATGATGATTATGTAGATGAGTGATCAAAGAGAAATTATCGACTAGACTCGAAGAGATAGAGGCCTGTGTGAATAAATCAAGATATTGATTGAGAAAAAATAAATAAAATTTTACTCGGATATAAGGATACTTCATATTCTTCAAAGGTTGTTAAAAGGGAGGGGGGGGAGGTGTTAGGGTTACATAATAATAACATATCACGATCATCTGATTTGGATTCTTTTTTTAATGCATTAAATTAACTCGAGTTATTAATCAGAAATCTTTTCTGTATTCGTTTTTTATAAAAAATGACCGGTAAAAATTGATAATCAACAGTTGCTCTCCGCTAAGAATACAATGCAAACTTAATTTTTTTAGTTTTGAATATTTGGCTGAATACTGGGGAGGCTGACAACCTTTTTATGAAGCATAGACTGGGCGATTAGAGTGGGAAATTAAATTTCAAATATTCCTCTTTTCTTTTTGACAGCGAGGATACTTTTGAGGGAGGGGGTCAAATGATTAAGCAATTTTTGTCTGAGGTTGTTTTTTCGGTAGAGGAAATGTTCGAGTTTGTGGTATCAAAGACTTGAGACAGGCGTGGTTAATGAATCTAGAGAAAGATTGTCGGTGAATGGAATTTTTCTGGTTCTTTTCGACAAAGAATCTATTTATACTTGAATGGTTCTGCACATATTCTTGGAAGTATTACTACAGATAGAGTTTAAGAGAAATTTTCTACAAAGTAAAGTCATCTTAACCCTCATAGGCCCAAGCATAGAAAAACATAGAAAGTAAGAAGACATTTTTGCTTTAAAAGTTACGGATAAATCTCAATTTTTTCGAAATCTGAGTTACCAGATGAAAGATTTTAAACTTGGCATATAATTCGATGAGAAATCTACTAAGGTAAAAAATTGAACAATTTCGAATCAAAAAAGTTATAGCAGTTTCTAGATTTAATAAAATTCAAAATTAAGAAAAAAATCTAATTATTTTCATAAACTTACAATTTTACAAATCCACGCTCTAATATTATCTTTTGTGGCAATAATAGCAAAGTAAGTAGCTGTATTTAAGCATTGATTCATCATTCTAGGAGGGTTTAGGAAAAAAAGGTCAATTATTTGTGTGAAAAAGAATTCTCATCGACTTTGTATATTCCATTTTTAATTACACAAAATTCCCCTTCAATTTGCATAAATGTTTACCACTTTTTAAGAGAGAATATCCATTCTTATTTGAGGAGAGAAATCAATTTTAAAACTATTTCAAACAAATATTGCTCGCAAATTTGTTTATTTTTCTTTTAAAATTTTTTGAAATTATTTATTAACCAAAGTTATTAACCACCGTAAAATGCCCTAGCAATCTTATAGTCTAAAACTCGACTTTATATCCTAGCGAAAACTTAGTAGAATAGGGCTTTTGTAAGCATTGTTCCCAGATCATACAGTGTCATAATTAGGGCTACCCGAAAAATGCAAAATAATATTTAAAATCTGCATACTCTTATGCAATTCTATTTTGCATAAAATATCTATTATTTAGAAAAAGGAAATGATTTAAAACAGTTGAGAAAGCGTTTCATCACATAGTTTTGATGAAATTGAGTTCAGTCACATGCTAAATTTTCTCGCCTCAATACAATAACCTTTTACCAAGCAATCTCATTGGTTGTTAGTTTCACAAATATGCAAATTCATTAAAATATGCAATGATATGCAGATTAAGTATCGGGATATAGATTTTTATATTTTTTTAAATAAAAATATGCATCAGTCATGGAGAATACGAATTTGAAAATATGTAGAATTAACTGTCTATGGCGACTACTCGGTAGATTCAAGTTGAAAAAATATGTCTTGTATTGAGTGAGCAACAAGAATATTCCAGATTGAAGGAAATAAATGACAGGTTCATTCATAAAAACGTGAATAGTGCTACGAAATAATATTATTATCTTTAAATTATACATATTTTAGACAGAAATCTTTTCCGATTTGAATATTTTGCGAAAAATGTACGTGTTTTACACGATGTAAAAAGTGTATATTTCCAAGATTACTGTGCATATTTTGGGTAGACCTAATCATGACACAATATGACCCTAAAAATCACCCAGAAAATATGCCTTATTTTGAGCATATATGCTCGATATTCTCAATAACATATGATTATAATCAATGATAATTATCATTTTGCAGTCCATAGATTTCCAATTATTCCAAAAGAAAGAAGAGCCTTTTGATAAAACTGCTATCCGCGGATAGATTCTTTTACAATATTTAAAATTAAAATATAGATGACGATTGACCCTCATGCATCCAGAATTTGCTTAAATCCTTAGAGAAATTGAAATGTTTTTTCTCTAAAAATGCACTAATTGGCACTGTTTCGAGTGCAAAGAGTATCGCCCCAAAGAGCAACGAAACAGATAGCTTTCTCGTAAATATCTCCACCAAAATCTATAAATATTCATTATTTTTTCTAATTTTATGCCATGTCTAACTTGGTGAGTTAAAGACAATAGCGTACAAAAGAAGAAATTATGAGAGGACACACGTACAATCGAGAGATTAGTAGGAGGAGAACTAACACAGTGAGATCACGTGTAGCAAAAGAAAAGAAGAAAAATACGCCATCTAATGTTTGATCAACTCGTTGAATACGATACTTTCGGATCATGACTGAAGAATACTCACCTCTTACGTCACTCTGAGGCTTTTCATCTGAAAGGAAAAGAAATATTATTATTGAGACTCATCACTACACCTTGAAACGAGGGATTAGCAATGAATGACCGGTTTGGCTGTGAATATGACCAAAGTGATGCAAAATATATATACATGTGGTCAGAGTGTTTAATTTGATTATTATATTTATTATGACCGATTAAAGTGCATAATAAAAAGTGTGTTGTGACACAGACTCTCAATATTTTTGTATACTAAATTCTTCTTTTTAAACTTGAGAATGGCCAAAAACACCTCTGGTCTTGGTTATTTAACATGTAAGATTAATTTAGTTTTTTAATATGTATAAATTGATTATACACTTTGACCGGTGATTATACAATGTATAAGTTAAACTTTTGACTACAACATGTTCAGTCTGAAAAGTGCATTATATAATCACAAAAGATGAGAGAATAATAGTGATTATTTTATTTTGAGCTACCAAAAAGGTGGGATTTCTTGTGCTATTGAGAGTCAAGTAGAAAATTCTCTTGCTTGTTAAAAAATGATCATTAGATGAGAATTTGAGTCTGAACTCAAATCTGTTACCATTTCTATTTCATAGATGGAACCTTTTGTGATACATGTGGTGTCAGGCGTAGGAATCAAAACCTGTGAAATGTTTTTATATTTGACATGACAAATTTGAGACGTTTTTTTCTTTTGGGTAGATTTTCAAGATTGACCTGAAAAACAATGTTGCACCAAATGTGAGACCATGAGCAGAAAACTCGAATTGGACAAGTGCATTTTCGTGTTGAGAAACCAAAGGGTAACACTGTGCATACTAAGCATTAATAAACTACACGCCTGGAAGTAGGCTTTGAGTAGGTGAGACAAGATGACAATAATTGCTTTTTCATTTGACAACTGAGACTTGTTGTGTGATTTGTTAAAATGGAATAAAATCGATTTTTAATGATTTCGATCAGGTTTTGCAAGACATGCCTTTCAGCAATCAACATTGAGGATTAAGAATTAATGATAGCAATGCGTTGGAGAGAAAAGCAGAGACTTGCCTCGTGAATGGCGATTTATAGTACAGTTGTTAATATTATTCTAAAATAGTAAGATAAAAGTTTTTTCTTTTGTGTGTCTATGTTTCTGACATGCAATCAAGAGTCTATTGAGTTACGGGGGGGGGTTACTTGCAAATTTTCCACTCTCCAAGATCTTAACAACTTGACATGCGATTAAAATTGTGTTTACAATTAGGACCGTTTATTAAGAGGGGAACGCTGTTAAGATAAATGTAATTTCTGTTGTTTTTTAAGTGACATTAATGTGATGAATTCATCAATCCAAAAAGTATGCACTCCCCTCTCAGTCAGTGCTTGTTGTCAAATAGAGGGATCTACCTTATTTTCTGTTTTCATTATTTATCTTAACGTATTTATGATGATCCCAAGGTGAAAATAGTTCTGCAAAATATGTAATGTTTAATGTTCTCATTTCCAAAGGTACATTTTGTCTATAAAGGCAAAATAATGGCAATAACTCACTTCCCCCATTAGGATAAGAGTCATAATTATCCTTTGGCTGACTGGTCTTGACATCTTCTGCATCTTTGAAGTCCTATTGGAAATGTAATGCAAGAGTAACCAATTATAGGCAAATTTGTCTAGAACTTGGTTCAAGAAATGGGTCAGAGAGAAATGCTCCTAAAGATCAGTTTTTGTTCAAGAGTTCCCACTAAGTTTTAGAAGGGGACTATTTCAATTACTAATTGTTCCTCTTTGTTGACCTTTTATCAAATTAAATTAGTGTTTATAAATAGCACAAAATTCTTTCACCCAAAAGTAACGCAAGTTACATGTGTCATAATTACGAATCAATTTTCTTGAATTCTTTAGTTCTAATTTTGAAGCTAGATATCGGCAAAATAGGGGAAGAACCCTTTTTATAAAATTGGTACTTTTTACCAAGTATTTTTAGGAGCAATAGATTGATAAAAACTCATAGTCAGAGATCCACCTTTAACAATTACTGATATTATTATAATTGAAATAAAAACTCATACAAAATTTTGAAATTATTTTTAGATAATTTTTTAAGCGTGAATAAATATCATTCTATTTTTGACATGTATTTTAAAGGAGCATGATAAGTGAAGAAAATTTTATAATGGTCTCGAGAATGACTGTCTAGAATTAATGATCTACTAAGAAATATCGCTCACCTCTTCGTCCGTAGCGGAGGGTTTACACTTTCCACAGCACAGGCAGCAACAACAACAGCAGCAACAGAGAGTGAAACAAAACAATAAGCAGGCGCAAACCTTGATACAGGGATGGTTGTATCTAATCATAATCTCGGCGTACTCCGGACCGAACTCTTGGGCCATCTGGAGGCCGACAGAGCCCATTTTGTCATAAATCCGACGCATTTGATCGTTTGCAAGAACGGTGTGGGCTCTGTTGAGACTCTTGAATTGTTCAGCCTTCTCAGGGTCATTGTTCGTCTTGTCTGGATGGAGACGGAGAGCCTTTTTCTTGTAGGCTTTTGAAATTTCTTCTTTTGTGCTCTCTTTAGGGACATCTAGGAGCTTGTATAAGGACTCTCCAGTCATTCTATTTTTTATCAAATTATTTAAAACTTACGAAAGCTTGCGCTTTGGTGTTGGGTTCCTCTCATAATCACTATCTGGAGGATTCTCTCCATTAGTGCCTTCTGGTAGAGGTAAAACCATTTTTGAATTGAATATTTTGAGGACAAATTTTAAACCAATCTAAAATATATTCTACTTCAGATGTGTTTTAATGGGCTCATTCGCACAAGATTGAATTCAAGTTTGAAATCTTTTAACTATTTGATTATCAGAAACTGGGTAAATTAATACACGTCATCTGCATCCAGTACATCAAAGATGCTCAGAGATTCTAAATTTAAGGTTTAATGATATCATTATTCTGTAACTCAGTTCTCTAACTAGATCATTTAATATTTGAGGGTTGAAAATAAACATTGTTATGAATTTTGTTAAATTTATTATTAATAAATAAATTATTAAATCATTTGGAAATCATAGTGAAATAGTGATTAGCTTTCACGAATGGGTCTCGTCCAAAATATTTCACCTTCACCTTATCGAGCCTTTTAAGTCCCAATTGTTCTGGAATTAGAACTCTGGAGAATTCACTTATGAGAATTGAATCTTTAAAGATGATATATTTCTCATCTTTCCCTGGTATGACAATTTCAACGCCTTCATCGCTAAGAGTAATCCCCTTTTAATTATTGCGCCAATATTAGTCATGAGATATTCAAACAAACTTTAATTTGGTTATAGTCGCTTGATACTCCTTACCGAATACCAAAGTGTTGTCTGCCTATTAATATAAAATATTATTCTCAAAGAGTTTTATCTTTAAATCTTAGTATACGCACTGATTTCTTCAATTTCTTAATTTCTCTCGGTATAAGATGAAATCTTTCAAAGAGAACAATGGCATAAAAGAAGATTATAATCACTACGGTTGAAATAATCATCATTATGTAACGTTCTGGGGTTAGTATAAAGTCTTCTCTATGATCTTCATCGTTTTGACATTCATGGGAATTGAAGTAACTAAGAGAAAAGTAATCTATTAAGTTTAATTATATAAAAACCAACCAATATACTTAAAAGTAGTAACATTTTAATTACCTTTCCAAATATCCTTCAAGTTTATTGCCCGCAAGAAATGTCTCTTGGTGAACTGATTGGAAATCTTTTCGCATGGCAAAGTAGAGCAGTTGTATTGGATTTGGGACGACAATCGAAACCATTTGACAGAACTATGATAAAATATCTTTTTATTCAATAGACTATCCTATTTTTAACAAAATCGTGAAATAACTACGTCTTTTATAAATCTTATCAAGTCATAATTAATTTGCTTAGCATTCAAATCAAATTAGACGGAATTCTAATTGATTTTTGAAATTTGAATCTCTCTAAAAGGCGCGCCAGAGGTTTCCATTTAAAAGAATTTGGTCAATTATTTGTCCAAGGTAGTTAGAGAATAAATATTCTAGACTTGCAGCCTTTTAGTACCTCTGAATCAGACCTGTCCAACCGCAATTTCTCAACTATTAATAATTCCAAGAGTAGTATTGCATACGACTCTCAACACTATGCAATAGTACTCTTGACACACTATTGGGGTAGAAAGGCTGACCATTTCTAAATAAATGTGATTTTTGAGGCTCTGATCATGACTTGGTTTCTTTTAATTTGTTACAAATTTCTGTTTAGGCTAAATTTTATGCAAGAGAGAAATTTGTGACAGATTTTAAGAATTTAAGCCGTATTTTTACATCCTCTATCAATGTTATTTTCAGTTTTTTAAGATCAGTTAGATGGATATTAAAAAAAATGATAATGAAATCCTTGATTCTTTGTCTATTAGTTCTTTCGAGAGAAATGTTGAAAATCTTCTGATAAACTAATCCTATATGGAATGGTTGGAATAAGCTGAGATTCCTCATCAATCTCGAATTTTTCGACCCAAAATGATCTTGATTTTCTAAACAAAATTCAGGATTACTTTTTCAGCCAATTCAGCGGTCCTGAGAATTTCGCTCTAGTTATCACTTTAAAGTTATGATCACGTCTTCTTTAATGCTTGATGAGATGAAATCTTGCAAATTCTGGCGTCGTATGGATTCGAATCAAGTCTCAATGAACATATTGTTAAAGCTGTCCGGTGCGTTTATCGATATATGAGCTACACTGACTTATATTTTCTACGTAAATTCTGCACTTATTTTTCTCTTGGATTGCTGAATTACAAATCGAAGATCTTCTCACATTTTGACTATACCGCTGGGCTCTTGTGCTCGATCTCACCAAGAATCAATCCAAGCAGATCCAAGAATTCCATCACAACTTCTTACGTTCCTTCTATCCTGACCAGCCTGGTATAGATCCCCGTATTATCCTTTCCTCCAAGCAGCGGATCGTAATGAATGCACTCCACTCATTATGGGGCCGACCACAGGAATATCTCATCAAAAAAACCTCCTCCGTTGCCTTGCCCAATGATTATGACACGAGGAATGTCTGGTATAAGAACCATATCCTGTTATCTTGGTATCGAAAATTGGATCGACTTTAAAACCTCTATCTTTGTGAGGATTTGAAAAGATTTTAGGCCTAAACAGACCATTTTAAATACTTCTTATACCCTTTATTTAACGTACCTTCCTAATCCTGTACAGATTCTATAATTTCTACCTTTTTCCAAGAAAAGAAATGTATAGTAAAGATTACATTTGGCGCTCACCATTGCTGCAATAAACTGGGCTTCGTGGTCTTCAGCAATGAGAATTTGATGGTTATTATTCAAGAGTCTATCTATAGCGTAATGAATGTCGTTTTCGTAAACTGTTTGAATGACTGTATTCCTGATGTTGTCTGGGTGTATCTCACTAGGTATATGCTCCATGTTTAATGGCACGCCATTCTTCAGATAGAACCAACTGTGGAAATTAAAAAAAACTTTTTAAAACAAATCAATGCTTAAAATAATAGATTTTGCAAAATAATTTGGATCACTTTGGATTACAAATTAAGAGTGAATGGTTCGATTTAACTTGCCTAGGTCCCAGTGAAAGAATTTCTGATAAAATGCCATTTTTAGATGAAGCATATTTGTAAACAACTATTTTTGATGAAAAATCATGTTGTTCGATTTGAGAAATTGTTCTACTCGAATAATTTATTTGAAATGGAAAACTAAAATTCCTTTTCATCATTAAGAATTTTGCCTAGTAATATCTTTTCATTAATATCGTGCATCAATGGATATTTCTATAAAATAATTGAGCATAATTCTCGATAGCAGTCATTAGAATTATACAGTACATTTTGTATGAAAATTCACAGAGATATTATGAAAGAACTCATTTGATAATAATACAGTCTCAGCCAATCTGGTGGTCCCCAACGATTAATCCTACTTTGAAAATTTGCAAAAATTCGAATTTGGCGCGATACGCCTTTTCCTTAATTCAACTTGAAATAAAACGAAAATTAAATTTTTCAAGGCCTCAGGGAAAAATATGCAAGTGCATATCTTTTGCATATGTCGCCACTGGAGCATACAGTTTAAATTTTTTTTTCAGAATACGGTGTGTATTTTCATCACGTGAATGAGTCATATCAAATAATTTGTGTTGATTTGCGTACTACGTATTCTACACACCTAACATTGTCTTACATTACGCTATGGCGTGTAAACCATTTTATTTATTTTTCAAGAAGGAATTAAACCTACTACTAATTAGTAGAGCATGGCAGGTGATTTTTTTCATTTTATTTATGTATGACCAAATAATATCCAATCACTCCATTAGTAATAGAGATATTCAAGGTAACATTTTTTATTAATTTCATGATGGCTAAATACGTAGCAGACTACCCTCTCGGCTTAAAGATGATTTTTGTTTTTAACCAAAATACAAATATTTATTATATTCTTTAAGTAAATTCAGAAAGTAGTTGCATATTCCGCATATTTTGGGTAGCCCTAATCATCAGTTTTTCGTTTGGAATGAAATGTTTTATGAAGTTTTACAAATTGAGGGTGTGAATGCATTGTTGACCCCTTCAAAATTTAGAATACTTGCAAGGAATCCCAAAGAAGACAAGCTGGAGCTGACCGTGAAGTTCAAACCTACTTTAACTATATATATTATATTGATAAGGATATGAAAAATTAGAATATCGAAGAATTCAATGTTTATTACCATTCAGACGATATTTTAAGAATTTGTAAAACTTCATAAATCATTTCATTCCAAACGAAGAACTGATGATATTTGGTTGAAATATACAGTCAGTGTCTTAACTCTAGTTCTGTAAATGGGGGTATTATCCGACCCCAACTGATTTCAAAAGTGTTTAGCTTCTAAGATAATAAAGGCCTGTTCTCCAAGCCCTCATATAATCCAAGAGTGTCTTACATATATATCCATCATCTGTTTAGTTATTTCCTGAGTTTGTTCATTTTTGTGCAACATGTCTTGTAAATAAATATCGCACATATGGCAAATGGGGGGGTCGTTTACGGCCTCAATATTTTTCTCTTTTTTTATCTTAGAAATACAAGCCTTTTCATTTTGATATAAGTTATAGATGATAAAAAATGTATATATTTGGTTATAAATAAACCATTTTATTGCCAATGTGTAGGTGACCAAATGATGACTCACTCAAAGTCACTTCGAAATTTAATGAAATCCTTCAAAGTCATCGCCTGTACATGAGAGTCCTTAGTGTACGCCTTATAGAGCCCCACAGAGTAGATCAAGACAACGACCAGTGCGAATAAGCCATTCAAAGCGAAAATGACTTGAGCCTTAAAAGTCTCCTTGATGAGGGCACTACCGGGTCGTGACATCAACTTTGCTAGGAGGAACTGATTGAGAGTTATGTAAACGTAATCGAGTAGCGTCAACTTTTCTCGCATCTTTATAATACTCAGCCGATCGTCAATGTAATCGTCGTTTCTCAGACGTGGATGGAGCCAATCCTTCTTCGAATATTGGCTCTGCACGCAGACGTATGATAGAGAGCTATGATCTGGCTTTGGACTGAACAGGCGGCCACCTAAAAATTGAAAATTTGATTTATATTCATTGAAAAAAAAGATTGATCCAAGTTGGGTAATAATAATATCGTCACTTGATATCGATAATATCGTCACTTTTTTGTTCTATGAGTGAGTAATTCATTGTTGTGGCCTACTCAATGACTAGGTTTCATGTCGAAATATATGATTTAGTTAGATGGTTATGAAATTTCAGCTTACTGAAGCGTTTCCTCTCCTTCGACAAAGTCATTGAAACGATATCAGCTTTTGTGTAATCCAACAACCAATAGCTAAGCACAAATAACCCACCAAATAGAAAGATGACGACCCACAGACCTATTGTGAAGGGTTCAAAGATTAATGAAAAATGTGAGAATATTCTTTTCACTGCAGCTTTTTTGTTGATGACAAGACGAATACTTCGAGTGTCCATGAAGGCATTCTTGAAAATGAGATCTCGAAATTCTGGCCTCTCGATGATCGGGAATATTGTTATGTCTGCCTTCTGTGGAAAAAAGGAAGAAGCTCCATTATGATGATTGGTAAGCAATTGGTGTTAAATGGGCTTATTGATAGTGTGTGTAGTATACTACTGCTTTTTGAAACATGTTTAGACAGAACCTACAGAAAATACGAGTTCGATAAGGAAATTTCTAGAAATAAAACTACTTATGAGTAGTTATTCTCATGGAATAGCTCTAGTTAGTCCAATATAGACTGCACCCCAAAATTGTACTTTTAATAAAATAGTACAATGTATAATCACTGCTGGGATACATACAGGAGTAGGGAACTACTCACATTATCAGCTAGCAATTTGCAAATTGTGCTACTGATTGTTTCATCAAGTACCGGCTTCACAGGTATAATCTCGTAGTCTTCTTTTTTTCCGTTTGATAAATCCTCGAAAAGTTCAAAAGAAAAGCCCCAATAACTCTTTGTCTTGTTATTGTACGAATAGAAAGGTGGAATCTGGTTAAAAAGTTCCAAATATTTATCTGAATATTTATCTCTGGAAAATAAAACTATAAAGAAATCTAATTTTTCCAATCAAGCCTTCCTCGTGAGCATCATCTAGACATTCTGATAAAGCGGATATCATATTCGTGTGAGGAGAAATCTCGAGGAATTATTAGTTGAATTATGAAAAATATTACGTGATGTAGAATTTGTGAAACTTACAAAGGGAATTGCAATACGAATTTTCCTCGGTCTAATCATATTAACCATCCTTGTGGGCGTAATTGGTGACCAATAGAAGGACTAAATGAAGAGTAAAGAGCTCAAAACTCACTGGATCGTTGATGCTTGAGGAGCTCTCGTAGAAGGCCAGTGTTGGCGGCTTATTGATCGGCCCTATAAAGTTGATCGATCCTGTCATGCCGAATGTGATCAAGTTCTTTTGAATCTAAAGACAAGAGTTTTTTAAAGACAGACCACCAATATTTTTTATACTAGAGTGAGATTTACTCAGACAACAACCTGAATGTTTGCATGTACTGACTTGTACTCAAATTAAAAAGTTATCTTACCCAATCCTCGGTCGAGAAAGCACACTTTTTCATCAGAGAAGTGAGGTCTAATAAGCCCGTAAGAACAGTGATGTCTCTCCGCTTTGAGAAAAAGAGAATCTTTCCTGGATGTTGTGAGTTTGACTTGAGGAATATTTCAATGCTGGTTTTTGCTGTGAGAAAATCGGAGAATTCTAGCATTTTGAACTCGGTCGAGTAGATGAGCCAGTGTCTATCTCTCCTCATTTGGCCAGTCTTAAGACCCTGTTTTAATATTATCGAGATTAGATCAAAGCAATTGAATTATTAAGTAGCTTCCTGAATAATAGGGCACTGCTAGTTGAAAAAAAAGTTTTACCAGATCTCACAGTTTTGAGAAATATAGAAGATGCTGAAGAATTTTTTTACAGAATTTGTATTCAGCATCCTCTATATTTCTCAAAACTGTGAGATCTGGATGAATTTATTTTCAATTAGCAGTGGCCTACTGAACAGTATAGATATTTGATTCATCTTGAGAGAATACATCACCTTGGAGCTGAGTCAACTTACCACGCTCATGATGGAGAGTATGAATTCTTTCTGACTTTCTAAGGGTTGTTCGTGGTCTGGTATCACAATGTATTGACATGCATGATCGCATTTTCTTATTCGCTCAGAGAAAAGCGTTTCTTCTTTCTAGATTCGAGAAATTTTAAATTCTATTTCCCATTGTTGTAAGACATGGGTACATTAACTCCCCAATGTATATGGGATATTTCGGTTGCGGGAAAATAAAATTTAAATATTGGAAAAAAATTTCCTTAGAAAATTATAGATGGAAACAAGGTACTCCCGACCGGTCGAATAATAATTAGGTAGAAAAGTAAAAATCTATAAATATGTATTTCGATATTTCTCTGTCATAAAAACTAAAATTGCTTTATTGAGCGTGATTGGTATTCATAAAATTTTACTGTTTCAATCTGAGTAGAAGGAGAATTTCTTTAGTTATATGAGGATATCACTAAATACACCCTATTCTCAAGTACTTCCCCCATTGGATTCACTAAGTTTCGATCAAGTTATTATTTAATATTTCATTCAAGTTTAAAATACTTATAAAAGAAAAAATTCTACACTTCTACAAATTTAAGATTTTTTAGGTTCAATTAAGTTTTGTCTTGTGTTTTTCTAATTTCAACTATTCTTGCAACCATAGGGTCCCATGAGCAATTTAAATTCACCAATAAGATTTACCTTATCCATTTGCTTCTTCCATTGAAGAATGTTGAACGGAATATTTGACAGTTGACTCATGAGATAATTTATGTTCATATTACCCTGACGAATGAGGAAAACCTCCAGTTGACTCTTGATGCTGAGTTGATATAAAATTCTTGCTCTAACGGCTTTTGATAGGGCAATACTTGTAGTATCGTAGAGGTAAATATGATCAAAATAGTTTGTCGCGTTGATAACAACAAAATTCCTCAAGATCGGTTCATTTGATTCGAGGATAAAGCACGGCAATTTGGAGCTTCTACAAATCGTCTTCAGTTCAGGTTGATATCGATGGGATATTATGGCTGCGTTTTTTATATTCAAATCTTTATCTGTTAATAGGAGAATAAATAAAATATCAAAGCCAAAAGAATGGCTTCAAGAATAAGTTTAACAAGTGCATTGACTCATTAGGGTTGAGAACATAAATAAAAAAAAGATCTGAATACTTAATATTGGTGCACAGCTTTTTGAAATAAGTTCACGAGGAATCAATCATATGATGAAGGACTAATTCTGAGGCTATTTCTATAATTCGCTTTAAATCTATCTACTATGGTCGAAACTCAGATGAACTCCATCGATTTTCTCGATTTTTAAAGGCTGCTTAATGGAAATATCGATATGTTCTGTTCAAGCAAATTATTCCGCTCCTAAAGATAATCAGATTGTTTGAAGGATATTCTCCGTTTAGATTTCGAAATTCTGGCTAAATTTTAACGAGATATCGCGCAACAGTCACATCTTCCTAACAAGAGGCTTTCAATTGAGAACGTTTCTTCTAAAGGATAGCATTTTTCATGCAGTTCCCAAATATTGCTCATATCTCTCACAAAATCATTAGATAGTCGAGGGAGTCTCGGTTTTAGTTTTGGTTCAAGTTCAAATTAATTTGAATACTATTTTCATTCACAAATCATTTTGGCCTGTTTCCAAAACTTTGAACAAATATTTAATACACAGTTCCTCGTGAAATCATGTCTAGATTACGACTGTGTGCGATCTTAAAGAGATAAAATCAAAAAGCATTGCTCTACTCAATATTATTGTGGAAAAACCTTTATTCATTTATATTTTCACTTAAAACTCTTTTTAACCCTATTCCTGGATATGGGGTCGAAATCGCCCCCCCCCAGAGTGTTTTCGATTTAATATATTTCAATAAATAAACATAAATAGGGACTGACACTCAAATGTCATCCATCATCATTGTTTGCTTTACGTAACATAGCAATTACGTTCTGAAAAAAAGTTTGTGTTATAAAAAAAATTACGGTTGAAAAAATCATCGCACATATGGTAAGTTGGGGGGTGAACAATTCTTTTCGTTGAGCTTTTTTTGCCAACCTTTCACTTTCACAAGGAACAGTGCTGAGTGATCAACATAATTTTATTCCTGTGAGGAACTTGGTGTCAGAAATTCAAAGTAATTCGGATCTTTCTGATATAGATATTTTTCTATATATCTTCCAAATCAGAAAAAGAAGAGCCTCTCAAGTCAAAGTGCAAACACTTTACATATATGAACAAATGACCAGTACAATCGAGAACACCAGCAAGGAATATATGTGGATTTGCATTCTGGAATAAGAAAATAACCTGCAGAAAAAAAAATTGACTTGTTGGAACCTGCAAAAGGTCACGTCTGCCTGAATATGAAGATTATTTTTGAAAATCCCCCAAATTACCATATATGCGATCTTTTACATTTCCAGGACTAGGGTTAAGACTCTAGAGACTCTAACTCGAAAGTAATATTTTAATATTTTAATTTGTACAATATCAATTTAATCATAAATTTCATAAAATCGAAAACAAACCTCATCTTTAATCTTTAAAAAATCAACATAATAATTTCAGTTTCTAATACTTGAATTTCAAAGTTTGCAATGAGCCTGACGATTAAATCATAAAAATCGATTATTTTGTCCATCAGATAGAAATTGAAAAGACTTCAAAGGCTTACTCACTGCTATTTAATACTTTTTGGAGATTATTTGTTTCATCGTAATAGTTAATTCGCATTCGAACGCCTTTAAAGATCTTGCGGTTATTCAATAGCTGCTCCAACTTTCCATTAAACTCTGAGTCTTTTGTCTCACGTTTGAAGCATTCAAAGAGCGAATCTATCGCCAATTGGGTGTAATCACTGACGCAGACATCTAGTGGAGAAAATTACAATAAATATTCGAAATATACTAAAAGGAATCAAATTTATCATCATGGATTAATTGGTTATTTTTTGATCGAGAAATGAAACCAAATTACGTCAGAATTTCGAAACTTGTAAAAATGTGATCTTGCAATCTTTGAGATTTCCTCAATTAGAGACTTGGAAACAAATTGTCTGTTATAGTTTCAGGATTATTAAGAGAGGGGAGATAAGATAAATTAATCTTTATTTTTTCGTCTCATTTGAATATTGTGATCAAAATTATTCTCTCGTGAGCAAATGTCCAGATCTAAAAATTTTGTATTAATTTTGAAGTTCATTCTAACTCAAATAGGAGAAAAGCTCTCTTAAAATTGGGTGAGAAAAAAAACCTTAAATTTCTGGCATTCGATGACTCCTATAAAAATTAGGTAGAGAGATAACGAAGCCGATAAAAGAGCTTGCTAAGCTTAAAGCGGAATTATCCGTTTACCTCACCAACAACAATCCTATAAAAATGATTCAATTGACCAAATTGTTCACAGAACCTTATTTATGATCACAAGTAGAGGAATCCAAAATATTTATCTCCTAGACTTTTGGTTCTCATGAAAATCGGTCTTTAAAGTAACCAATCAGAAACTTTGAATCGTGTCTAGAATAATTGATCGTACCAAATAAGCATTTCTTATCAAGCATCTTTACTAAAAAGACTCAAGTCCATGAGAGGGGTAGAAGAACAAGCCATACAAATACTATAAGTCATTGAATCAATTTGCTGGACCTAACGATGAAAACGATGTCCCAGAGTATGGAATCAGACAACCTGCCCCCACTCCCTAACCCTGTTCCTTGGAAGAAATTCTTATCATTTTTGAGGACTCATTGTTTTTCGAGCTCTATTCTATTATGGAGGGCAATTATTTCTCATGTTTACTTTAAAGAATAATGTCTGATATGGGCCTATTCAGTAGAGATTCTAGGAACATAATTCTTGTTAACTGTTCACTTCTCAGGAAATCCACTTGGAATAGTTCTCTTTTCATTCTGAGACATAACTAATTTTAAAAAATCAAAAATCCCATTCTTCTCTTAGCTGCTAGATAACATTAATAGGAGAGCGAAATATTTCCCCGATATGTAGAGTTATTGCTCCTTTCTAAAATAATTTATTCATCCAAATTTAACAATGGTAATTAACATTCGAGAAACTCTCATACACTCAAAAACACTAGTGGATACAATAAATACTAACATTCTAATTTCGGAATAAATCTTGATCTCAAGCCTTGTGATAATTTTGCAGATTTTCTAAAAATGCATACATAGATTTCTGCAATAGGGTTACCCGCTATAGATAAAGTTCCATGCACTAATTCAGATTCCTATACTTGGGTTGTTTCGACTTGAGAAAGTATAAGTAAAAACAAGTAGAATTAGAATTTCGATCAACTTCTTTTCCTCATAATTTCTAAAACTAATGATGAACATATCCGAAATAAATCGTGTTGTACTCTAAAATTTATGGAATCGTCATTTTTTGTTCCATGCAATCCTACCATGCAGTGCTAAAACAGCATGTTTACATGATGAATTAATTTAAAAAAAGTCTATTCATATACTGCTGGTAGGAGCAAAATTAGACATGACTTTACACTCAAAATATATGCTCACAATATATACTCCTTCAATAATCTATTAGGCGTGAATCAATGGGATAAATAAATTTAAGGGTAATTATAAAAATTTGTAATTTATCAATGAAAAAGCCTTTTGAACTGAGCTAAAAATAGAAAATTTCATCTATGGATCTTATTTTTTATCTTTGTCTCGTATCAAGAAAAGTTATTTGGTTACACGGGTTACGTATAAAAGACTACATTAAAAATTAGTTCAAAGTGGCAAGTTTGAAAATATCTACTGCAAACATTTCAATTTCTGTGATATAGAAAACATTGAAACAAAAGAAAGCAATTCAAGAAATGGTGTGAAGAAAAGAGTGACACCAAAGACAGAGATTTAAAAATTTCACTTAGTTATGATAATATATATTGGTGTGTCCTATAGTTTATGATAAATAGACAACATCTACACTTGTTATTGATATGAAAATTAAAACTCCACTTATTCATAATAATTTCAACTTGACTGTATAAAATAATTTATACACTTCCACTTGATTTTGATAATTACCCTAAATTCAAATGAGTACCAAATCGTTTAATTTCTTCTATAATAAATCCAAGGTTATTGGCTTCATAAACGATCCAAAAATTACTTTAATTCTACTTGTAATTAGTGATTTAAGCCACATGAAATTGATTATTAAATTCGATATTCTCCATATCCTTGACAACAGTAACAACGTATCAAAATTGTGGGTGCTCTTTACATGATCTATGTATTGAATTATGTCATCTTCAATAACTGAGATATACGAGATTACAAAATTAAGGTTGATTCCTGTATCTAGTCCTTAGATCTAATTAAAGAAGAGAGATAACTCAGTCGGTAGAAGTCAAATTGTGATCTCACTACAGAATAGTAATCAACTCTCACTAAAGCATTAGTTGACTTGAAAATTAAAAACTACTATAAATAATTTATGGAATAGTGTTTAATAAGTGTCATTCATTGTATCTCAAAGGAAATCTTCGATCCTGTTTTATTGTTCTATTATCGAATTATAAATTTCTAGAGCAGACAGTGATGGTATTCCAGTTATTAAATGCCACCTGAAGATTGTTATGGCCGATTATGGTCAATTAAAATTGATACATTCTAGCATGAAATCTAAACAAGAGACAGGAGTATGGTATTGAATAGTTCTCGAAGTTTATGGTCCACCCTAATGTGACACTGGTCTCAAAAAGAATGAAATCAAAACCACACCCATAGTGTTTGAACAATGAGCTAGGTTTTATTGTATTTCCCCTCGGTACCACTGAGTAGATGTCGTATAGAGCAAACCTATGTAAAAGAAGCTACAGGTTCTGTTGCTTAAGAGAAAAGTCTAGAATCAAGAAGGCTGATTGACTAGAACAGTTGATAGAATCAGTGAACGCTGAATATGATCATTTTCTTGTAAAATAATTATCCAATTTTTGTCGTTTAGAAATCAAATTGGATCAATTAAATATTGAAATGATTTACTTTGAATGTAGCCCTTTGTCTGGATATCGTCCACGTCTTCAATTGGCTCAGTGAGGAGTATTTCCTCAAAATCAATCCGGCACTTTTCATCGACAACTATACACTGAGAATGGAACATAACTCACTCAGCATTGGATTTTTGAGACTGTACGCCAGTAGATCGAATATTCCAGTAATCATTTCTAAAAGATGAACATTCTTTAGAATTGTTTTCTTCTAGATCAGTGAAAGCTTACTGTTACAAGAGAAGCGTTTATTTCTAGTCGGTGATTGCTTGGCGATTTCATTAATTGAAAAGCTTTCTTTCTTCTTAAAGAGGGAAAATATCGCCTTTAAACTTTCTCTAAACAAGCTCTTTGGAATGAAGAGGTTATATTCCCTCTCTGTTGCATTACCACGATCGTAAGCATAGATTATGCTAATTAACCCTAAAAGTTTGATCAGCTTTAGACTTAGCATTCCTGACTTAGCATAAAGGTTTTCTGGTATGAAAAATCTATTTATCTATAAAATGTAAATCTTTTGTTTGCTCATTCTTTCAATCGATTGCAAACGTAACACGTTCAAGGCATTTTCACAACTCAAATTTAAGAGCAACACTTTTGAATGAATTATAGTAAGCAGAGAATTTCCATTGAATTCATTACTAGGTGCGTAGTATTCCTTCTTATTAACTAAATGTTCATATTTAATAAGACCTTGATAGTTGAAAGAGGAGAAAATAAGTTTCTTCCTTCTAATGCGCAACTAAGGGGGGGTTAAATAAATTTCCTGCATTCTAGTTTGAGCAGCAGAGTAAACAGAAGACGATCTCAAGTTGCAACTAGAGGGAAACTTGTCTTAATTTGCATAAATAAAATTGAAAGATTTATGTACGTCTACTCAAAATGTCTGAGTACAAGTCAGAAAATGTGTATGTTTTAATAAAAATGGAACATCAATTTATTGTTGTTAAGTTACGGTAGCTAACTGTCTGCAAATTATCTTAAATCGTATTTCATGGAATGCAATTTGAGATTTAATTTTGATCTGATAGTTGAACGCATATTTTTAATAAGATTTAAAATAGATGAGTGGCAAAAACCCTCCTAGGCCCAAGCATAGAAAAACTTGAGAGAATTTTGCTGCAGAATAATTAATGTTGCAAATTCAGAAATGTTAAAAGTTACGAAAAAATCTTAAAACTCAATTTTTCTTTCGAAACCTGAGTCACCAGATGAAAGATTTTTAACTTGGCATATAATTCGATGAGCAATCGACAAAAGGAAAAAAATTGAACAATTTCGAATGGGAATTAGAAAAGTTATAGCAGTTTCTAGAGTTATTTGTATTTTCGAAACCTAATATTATTGAGATGCGAAAGTGATATCATTCGAAAGCCTAACATTTCCTTAGTTAGTTGCTGGTAGTTCGTATTTTTTATCACGAGCCTTCTAGTGAGACTTAACAATAATGTTACTATGTGCCTAGGAGGGGTAAAGTAAGACTCTTGATTTCTGAATGAATCATGTGTGATTTTTGTCAAAAAGATTTGAAATATTAGTTGAGAATGTGTGTTTAGTCTAAGCGAATGAGTATTATGGAATGTTGACCAATGAGAAATCAAAAAACAAATCTAGTATAGATTCTGTGGATATTTATATGAGAGAGATTTCAAGGGAATAAGCAGGAAAATCTCTCAATGTCCATTGTGAGTTATTTATCGCATTTCTCGAAGGAATAAATCCTCTGTCTCATTGTTTTTTTACATCTAATCGTCAGGGAATTAAGGCGAATTCAAACATAGCATTAAGAATCAATAATGCATTCTTATTTCTAAGATGTTAATTTAATGATTACCAGAATCCTAGGCCAAAGTTACTTGTAACAAGGTGATAAAAAGAATTTGAATTATGCAGAATTTCTCTCTTCCTAGTCGAAACAAACACTTGGAATCTGTCTTCTCATCCTAATAACAGAGGTGAGTTTAATCATGGTTTTAGATGAAATTTCTTTAAAACTAATTTGAAAAAAACATTCAGGTCATCTCTCAGGAACCATTGGATGGTAAATAATTCGTTGTAATATTTATTGTATTTCAAGATAATTTATAATATTTTTGAACCCACTTGAATTCTTTTCTAGATTTCAAAGACATTTGTGGAATCAATACATATGAAAACATTCTCCAAAAGAGGATTGTTGGAGGAGTTTCCTCGAGACGCGGCGAATGGCCCTGGCTAGTCTCCATCTATAGAAAGAAAAATAAGAAACTTGTAAGAGAGTAAAAATAGCATATAATCCAAACTTTTGAGAAAACCATAAAAGACAGAGATGGATAAATCTTTTCCCATTAGGACTTGATGACACTGATAATGAACCTAAAGACGCAGAAGCGGAGCTTCGACCCCGAGAAGCTAGCGAGGTATCACAAGATGCAGGAAAAGTCTTCGAATGACGCCTCCGGCATGAACCGGGAGATTGAAGAGCACATTTGCGGTGGGACCCTAATCTCGGATCAGTGGATCGTCTCTGCGAAGCATTGCTTTGAGTGAGCAGGTTATTTCATGATGTGTTCACTGTAGATTTTCTTACAATGCAAACAAAAATATTTTCTTTCAGGCCAAAGCAAAATATTTATTTGTCGAGGAATCCCAAGGACTACATGGTCGTCATTGGGGAGCACGACATCAGAGCTGAGGACGATGGGGAATTCAGGGAGATTGAAAAGATTATCAGTCTGACCAATGTTAGTGAGTTGACTTTATAAAAACCTAATTATTAGTGTGATGCACAAATTTTTAATATTATAGCCTATTCAGAGTAAATCTTTCTCAGATTCTAGCGGTCAATAAATCCAGTTTTCAAAGATATTTCATCAATCTAAATTTGAAGTCGAATTTATGGGAAATAGAAAATGAAAAAATTATCTTGGTAAAATTTATTCTATAATGTAGAATATTGCTTGAATGAATAGGTAATTAAAAAGTTGATTTCAATAATTACTTTTCTAGAAATAATACTAACTAATTGATATTAATTATTCTAAAATTGGAAAATAAATTTAGCCATGTGTAAATTCGTGCGAGTCGATTTGATTGAATCTAATGGAAAATATATTTCACAATTGGAGCCAAACTCTACATGATTCATGTTTCGTAATCTCAATCAGAATAAATATCACACGACTGATTAAATTTTTAGAGAATGCAATTTATCATGTTTCCACCATTTCTTTCAATATAGAAGAGCTCTATTCATTATTAAAGTGGTTCACTGGATCCTCTTCTAATGAATCCAAACTGTTTTCCAAGAAAAGGAAGGAGATAATGTATAGGGTTAATTGAAAGAGGATTCATTAGAGGAACCATTGACCAGTTGGATTACCTTTTAGACGACGTGTTTGCAGATGACATAATCCTGCTCAAATTGAAAAAACCGGTTGAATTCAGTCGTTATATTAGGCCAGCGTGTGTCGCATCGCCGTCAAATGACTTTAGCGATGGATATCTTTGCCAGGTCTCTGGTTGGGGACATGAAAAGACGAGTGGGTTATTTGATCTATGTTTTTTTTCAATTGTATAAAAATAATTGATGGCTTTTAGAGGGAAATGTTCAAAATACTCCGAGACACATTACGGTACCGATTATTTCAAATTATGAAAAGTGCGTTGAAGAGTTTGTCATTCCATACGAGGTTGATAAAATTAAGCCTCACAATTCCACTTTCTGTGCTGGAGAATTCGGCAAAGACTCTTGTCAAGTGAGTAATTACCAAAAGCTATACCATAACTATGCTCAACGGAAAAAATACGAGTCTTTTCAATTTCATCCCAGTAAATTTGCAAGATATACTTATAAAATTCTAGTTTGAGCATTATACTGGCAAGTAGTAGTATTCTATTTTATAACAATAAGATAGACTCACTTTTCAATAGTACGATTCTGGTGGACCATTAACCTGCATTGACGAAAATAACCGACACACCCTCAAAGGTATTGTTGCCTGGGGACTAGATTGTGGTTCAGAGTATCCGGGATTGTACACCAACGTTCCATTGTTTATTGACTGGATTAACCAAGTTATGAGAAAGGAGTGATAAATGCCACAATAAATGAAATTATCTGAATCTTTGTAATTTTCAGTAGCTGCGGTAAAATGTCTCATCTGCCATAATTCGGAATTTATCTACTAGGATTCTGAAAACTAAAACCGACTCTAGAATAAAGTGATAAGATGGGTTTATGAAAAGTAGCCAAATAAAAGGACATTTATTCTTTATCTTTAATGATACGGGTACCTCTGACAAGACCAGTCCTTCTAGCAGCAATGAGACCGACCTTACGACCATGGGAAGCATGTCTTCTGATGGTTGAGGGTTTACCAATATGTTGATGATTACCACCACCGTGGGGATGCTCAACAGGGTTCATAGCAACACCTCTAACCTTGGGCCAGCAGTTTCTCTTCACCTTGTACTTGTGATAAGCACGACCAGCTTTCATGATTGGTTTGTCAACACGACCACCACCAGCGACAAGGCCGATCATGGCTCTGCAGTTGGAGGAAAGGACCTTCTTGGCACCAGATGGAAGCTTAATTCTAGTCTTTCTGGTATCTGGATTGTGAGCAACGATGGTAGCATAGTTACCAGAGGCTCTTGCGAGCTTGCCTCTATCTCCATTCTTCTCCTCAACGTTGCAGATGAAGGTACCTTCGGGCATCTCTCCGATTGGAAGGACGTTGCCAATTTGTAGGGATGCTTTCTTTCCGCAGTGGATAAGTTGACCAGTGTGCATACCTTCAGCGGCGATGAAAAGTTCCTTGTTCTTTCTGTATGCGTATGCATCACGGAAGACAACTCTGGCGAGAGGAGCGCCACGACCGGGGTCATGGATGATATCCCTAACTACGCCCTTAATGTAGCCATGACGTTCAGCGTAGTCAACAGATCTCAATTTAGCTGGTCCTTTACGGGTATGAGTCCTTGATTTAAAGATTCCTCCTGCACCCTTTCTCTGTGATCTAATAACACGACCCATGATTTAATGCTCACGTTAATAGTTTGTGAGTGGCGGTTGAATTACTTTCAATGAAGAAGAATTTTAATTAAAAAATAGTTTTTGCTTTAGTAAAGGTGATAATTTGAATTTTTTAACCCATCCGGATCTACTGATTCAATTTTGCTCAAGTTACATAGAGCAATGACTAATCAGACTGAACTGAAAATTAAAGTCAATTATGCCAAGTAAGGTTCATTCCTAATGGACAAGTGATATCATCATAAGCGAAACTAATGCCGTCCATGATTATCAACTCTTCCTTGAACATTTAAAAACCCTTATAAAATGCCCTTCAAATTCAGAGATTACAGTTAAATGGGTTGACGAAGAAGGAGATCCTATATTGATATCAACTCCAGAAGAATTGGATGAATCCCTTAGACTTTATTCGCTCAACAAAGACAGTATTCTTGACGTTCATGGTAAATTGTCAATTTTCTCACACCATCCATATTAGTTTTCATCAATTCCCATCCAAGACCTGGTGCCTTGTGTGACGGAGAAAATAGTAAATTTTAATTAATTTAATTTTCCAAGTTAAAATGTACCGTAAGGGAGCAAAGAGGTTGAATAAATTCTACCATGAAAAGGGTCACTATCTCTATCCAAAGCGTTTCAATCCAGTAGGTTTTATGCTCTAATCATTCTTCCTTAGACTGCTGTCTGTCCTTATTGTCAGAGTAGAATTTGGGGCCTAGGCGAGCAGGGTCTCAAATGTAAAGAATGTCGTTTAACGCTACACAAACGCTGTGTCCGCTTCATTAAACACGAATGTGGTCAGGACTCATCGAGAATTGGAATTAAAAATCCCACATTTGAGGCTACCCGTGTTGTCTACGATGATACACCTGATAGACCGCCAAGGAAGTCGATAAATGTTGACGGTTCTGCTGTTAAAGGGTCCAGCTCTAAAGGTCAGATTGGGTTGGATGACTTTGATCTTCTCTGTGTCATTGGCAGGGGTAGTTATGCCAAGGTATTTCAAGTTGAATACAAACCCACAAAGAAGGTTTACGCTATGAAGGTCATCAAAAAGGAAATGATTACCAATGAAGATGTGAGTAATCAAGCTTTGTATTTAATTATTGATTTTATTTTACCTCTTCTCTTAACGCTACGATGGGTTATCGCTAGGGTCTCGTTTTATAAATTTATTTAAAATTGATTGAAATGTAAAAAAGATTTTGTTGGATGAATTTTAAGACCAAGATGAAAAACGTTATTTTCACCACAATTATTTCCTGGAGAATAGCTACGCATTTAATTTATTCCCATTATGCAAATCAATAATATTGAGCTCTTAATCTCTCTTTCTAACTTTAATAATATCCAGGACATTGAATGGGTACAGACTGAAAAACAAGTCTTTGAGCAGTCCACGAACCATCCCTTCCTCGTCGGCCTGCACTCGTCATTCCAGACACCGAGTCGCCTTATATTCATAATTGAATTCGTCAATGGCGGCGACCTCATGTATTACATGCAACGCCAAATTCGCCTTCTAGAGGATTATGCCAAGTTTTACGCTGCAGAGATAGCCATTGCCCTCAACTACCTCCACGAACATGAGATCATTTATAGAGACCTCAAGTTGGACAACGTTCTCATGGATCTAGAGGGACACATCAAGCTGACAGATTATGGCATGTGCAAGAGTGGTATTAAACCAGGAGATACGACAAAGACATTTTGTGGCACTCCAAACTACATTGCCCCGGAAATTCTCAACTCCCAACCATATGGTAAGTGTCGGATATTGATTTTCGTAGCATTGTGTTGATTAATAAAAATCGTTAGGCTTTAGCGTTGATTGGTGGGCCCTTGGTGTTCTGATGTTTGAAATGATGGTCGGTCGTTCGCCCTGGGAGGGAGTCGGCCAGTCAGATGATCCCCAACAAAATACCGAACAATATCTTTTCCAAGGTGAGTGTGTTCCATAGGGTAATCTTGATGACATTTAATAAACCTATTTTACAGTTATCCTTCATCGTCCGATACGTTTTCCAAGATTCACAACCATTCAGGCAAACAATATTCTAAAAGCATTCCTAACCAAAGATCCGGAAAATCGACTGGGGACGTATCCTCAGAGTAACTTTTATGAGATTATGTCGAATCCCTTCTTCAGCACGATTAATTGGACAGCACTCGAGTTGAAACAAGTCCCGCCTCCTTATAAGCCAGTGATTAAAGATGATCATGATCTTAGTAACTTTGATCCCACTTTCACAGCAGAGGAAATCATTTTCACTCCCGATGATGAAAAGGTCATTAAGCAATTAGATCAGACGGAATTCGAAGGCTTTGAATATATCAATCCCCTACTATTCACTATGAATGAGCAGGTCTAATATCCCTGCTCACTCAGTGTTGATCGTGATGAAAAAGGCTCAAAAATTATTTTAATTTATTTTACACTCAATGTACGACCTATTCAGAACTTATGATTTTTTTATTTCATTAGCCTATTGTATTAAATACCTCTAAAGCTTTGAATGTGCTCATTGTGGAAAATATTTTTAATTTTGCTGTAATTTTTTACTCATTAACCCTAACATATCATGAGCTTAATGAAATAAATTTGATACATTCCTTATTGCAATGTGTTTTCATGGAGGAGAAGAACTTTATTTGTTTTCATTCTATTAGAGTAGATGACCTATTAGATTAACCTACATAATTGCTATCTAAAACGAATTAATGCATATTGTAATCGAGTGCATTTTTCATAAAGACTAACAAACAGCTAAATTACTCACTAAGATTATTTAATATGGATTAGCTATATTTACTTGAGAATCAAGGAATTTATTGAAAATAGCGTCTACAGTTGAAATCTTGATTGGGAAAATCTAAAGACCCAATGAGAGCCAGGCAAAGATCAAACAAATACCGCCAAAAGGTGCTATTGAGCCATACTTCTTGTTGCTTGTGATAGCGGACATGTAGCAAGATCCACTAAATAGACCAGTGCCAGTGGCAAAAAGGAGCAGCGAAACTCTGGGAAATCGGGAGAGGTTACAGGCACACATGGCCAGCGAATGGATGATGTGGTAGTTGGATCCAATCTTGAAAACCTTTTGTCTCTCTTCGTCTTTAATGCCGTGTGAGCCATAAGCTCCTAGGACGATGGACATGGCTCCGTTGATTGCTCCCAGTTTCATTGGTAATCCTCCAGTTCTGTACATTATTTCAACAACTTGAGTTGATGCTTTGCTTGATGACTTGAAGAGTAGGCTGTTAACACCAGAGATAGCAGATTTGGATATTGAGACTACTGGATATAAATATTCAAAGCCGAGAGTCATTTATAAGGGGATAAATATGTAATCTTTTGCAATTATTAACAGCTTTTTTGAAAAATATTCACTTTAGAAGACTTGCTTTAAAAAGTCATAATATTTTGTTTAAGTAAACACGGAAATTATAACGAATTGTTCTTTTTGTTGTTGTTGTTTGTAGATTTTATTATGCAAAAATAATTATCTGAATTGATTTAACATGAAAGGTAAATTTGTATCGATAGTTTCAAGCAGTTTCTTTGAAATAGATTTGACTGAACAGTCATTTGAAGGGATCTGGTAATCTCTGGAATTGTAAATCACATTTTTGTAGATGCATTCGGTGATTCTTTCGTGACGGAAATCATATCCACCCGAGGCAGAATTGTTTGCAAAGTACTTGTTATACGTGGCAATTTGAGCTGCACGCCTTCGGAGCC
>JJOG01003623.1:0-12661 GCA_000715275.1 Gyrodactylus salaris
AAAATAGAAAGGAATATAAATTCATTGATTAGGAACGAAAAGCGATGCTCGGAATTACTAGAGTAGATCAAACTTTCGAGATTACCTTGGAAGAATGACGAAAACCTGTGTACACTCGGTTTCCACATTGACGAAATTCTTTTGGGCAGTGTATACACTGATGAAATTCTTTTGGGCAGTGTATACACTGACGGAGTTTCCACTCTGACAACAACATTTATAAACTAATAGTTAAGACCCCCAGATTTTAACCCATGCATTTAATTTTATATCAAAGGCACAGACGGCGGCTTGCAATACGTACCGAATGCAGATGTATTCGAAGTTAATTTGAATGAAGAAAAAAGGGACAATTCATGACACTTAATGCAAAAGATATGCACAAAGCAAGCTTGAGAGTGTACACATTAACAAGGGAGAAAAACGGATGCAGAAAATCAATTAAAATTCAATATCTGCTCCTTACTTATGATATTCTTACAATGCTAAAAAACCTTCATGTTCGAGGGCTAGCTCAATCTTAAAGTCATATTACGTTCGACCAATGAAATTTTTATTCTTCTTCTGGTTCATTCTAGTTTTCTTCTCGAAATGAGGATTTATAAACTCTGTCCTTTTATCACCATTTTTATCTTTCTTTTGTCTTGAGTAGGAACTTACATCAGGAAATTGTTCAAAATTTATAATCGGTTGATTATGACCCTCTAGCATGATCTCATCATGCAAAGCATTCTGATTATTCGACGGATTGATTCTCACGTCACTGTTCATGAGATTGTTGAGGTTCGTCTGAACTGACAACGGTTCCAACGGCTTTGAATGATGTGAAATAACGGAAACCTTATCATCAATCCCATTACCGTCTAAGAAGGACTTAGAATGCGTTTGTTGGTGTTGTCCGATGGCGGGGCCACCAGCATCCGATGTAGGCGAGATCTGATCAGATTGATTCGAGGAGGAGAGTTGAGGGCGATCTTTACGATGGAATGATGAACGAAAGCTTCCGCGTCGGCTCCCGCCAGAAACTTGAAGGCTGTTATTATTAGGGGTGCCGCTAGTTGGACGCGTCAAGACTTGATTTGGTGATTGGGATCGATTAAAGGCTTGATCATTATTATTTACAGGTTGATCACTATGAATGTAGGGATCATCGATTTGATCATCTGATACTGAGCCACCAAAGAGATCAGGTCGCACGAGTGAGTTTTGTTTTTCCCACATTAAACCTAGAAATATTCAAATTTATAAAAATATTCCCAAAATAATTCTACTCATTAAATTGAGGATATTGGTTTAGCTAGATTATCTTAACCCTCCTAAGCCCTAAGACTTTAAATTTTGAGAATTTTGTTGCAGACAATTTTTCCTATTAAAAGTTTCTAGATTTAATAACATTCAAAATATTTTCGCGTGCAAATTTCAAATTATGGAGGTGCGAAAGTTATATCATTCGGAAGCTTAGTTGCTGGTAGTTTTAATATTTCTTTCACTCCTCTTATCTGTGTTAAAAGCCTTCTAGTGAGATGTAACAATAATGTTGCTGTGGGCCTAGAAGGGTTAAGTTAGATGACCAAAATTTAGTATGCGTCATTGAAATCTTGATAATTGCCTTGATGTTATTTTTTAATAAATTTGTAAGTAAGAAATAGTCCGAGTAAAATTTGCTTATTCATGTTTTCTCCTCTGAATTGGATTTCATAGCGCAATCTAACTCTTCTCGTGGTTCAAATGAGGGGTTATAATGGGGAAGGAGGGTTTGAAAGTATTTACAAAGTTAACTTGTTTCGAGGATAGAGGAGATCGGAATCGAACCCACGCCATATGAGATATCATATTTATGAGACTTGGGGAAGAATCCTCTACGGCAATGAATGGTTAGGCAAAATAGCTGAAAGATTACGTTGGAAATAATCTTGAGACGTTTCATTGCTTCGTTCACAAACAAGTACTAGGGTGAAGATAAACAAAAGCCAATACAGATCAGAGCTGACAGCAGCCAGCCTTGATCAGGTATTAAAGATTAAATTGAATCATCTTACAGTCTTGTAAAACAACAAACAAAACTTTTGAGGGCAGGATGAAAGCACTATAATCAGAAAAATAAAAAGATTAACATTAACATTTTAGAGTTCATTGTTGAATATGGCTCAACTGATTGACCAATTATATCCACCTTAAAAAGTGATTTATAGGCGAATTAAAATTATACCTAATTATAACCTAAAGAAATCTGAGTCATTTAGGTTATTTACACTAACAATAGCGGTTAAATAAGACGAGTATCTGACTAAAACTTTAATTCTTAAATCTTTCCAAGTTAAACGGTTGAAATTCCTGTTTATTAAGAGTTAACATGAACCTTGAAGTTAATACGTGCAGATGTTAATGCTGCTAAATGGATCAAACTGTAGTCCTACATTATCAGATAAGCTCTTTCATAATTTCCTTGCGAATTTTTGACTGATTCAAAAAATATTTATGTGTATAATACTACTCCTTACTTGAAGCTTACAATTTATCCACATTCAGTAAGGATTGCAAGCCATCGTTTGCGCCCTTTTCACAATTTTTTGGGGTTGTTACCAACGTGAGTATTTATATGTGAGAATAGATTTACCCAAGACTATGAAACTCCTCCAAGGAAAACCTAACATACGCAATTCAAATGTACACTGAATCCTATTTTTAAAGACTTGATGTTTGAAAGGAATACAAGACAATTTCTTTCGTCCGATACAATTAAATGTAAATACACTCATTCGTCAAAAGTTTAGTTAGGATGGATATTTTTTAAGATATAAGAATATCCTACTTTCAACTCAATCGGATGTGCTATCTGGTAAGTAACGTGTAGTACACGTCGTGTACCTCTTTTTCTTAGAATTTGAGTTTGATAGAAGAGTCTAACTCGGGTTCACCTACTAAACTCACCTCAGGGGGAGATGCCAGCAGAAGCCAACCCACATCATATGAGAAGTAATATATTGGGACCAGAAAAATTACAAAGATCCACATGTCTTTTCTTGATAATTAACTGCCTGTACATCTCACTTATGAGTCAAAAGTTATGAGTAGGGCTACCAAGAGCCTTTTTAAATTGACATGTTGTTAGTTAGCTCTCAAACACTCTTAAAAATCGACTCCCAGTTCATAAAAGTGCGCCTAAATAAGCATTTGCCTTTTTTCAAATTCACACTTAGTCCATAATATAGTTTTGAGCTTTGAAGACAATGTAATCCTTGTTTGGAAAGCTGAATCTACTGTACAATATTGCGATCTGGACAGGTATTGATTCGTAATTCATAGAAATTATTCAAAATTAATTCCAATTATAAAGCAGTTTTAATTATCTAGTTCGAGAATGTACGACTGCTACAAGAGGATTACCGCTCTCAAATTTGAAGAAGACCCTGCTGGAGTTCAAATTACCTCTTGTAAAAGAATATCAAAGAATGATATCGAAGCTTTTTTTGGTAGCCCTTGTTATGAGTGTTCTGGTTCCCTCCAATGTAATAATGTTTTTGTTGTTTAAATAGAGTTGGTGTATTCTGAATGAGCTTATTCGGGATTAACCAATGAGACTATTATTATTTTAACCCTCACTATGAATATGGGATATTCTTATCCCACATCATCTTCAAATTAGGATTTCTCATTAATCATTATTTACATGATTAATTGAGTGGAATTATAAACCATTTGTGTATGATAGAATCGAACATTTCTCCCAAGTTTCAGATCGATTTTTTCTACTTTGAAAAATATAGCCAATGGTTGAGTTCAATTCACAGGAGCCTGTTGCTCCACTCTAAAAATGTGATATCATGTCTAAAAGCAAGCCATTATTTAAGGAGACATTTAAAATTTTGAAGAGAACATATTTCTTAAGGGGAAGAGAAATAAAGAATTCTTACATTCCTTGGACATTAGTTTTTATTAGGATTGAGTGTAGGAAATAGTGGTTGCTGGATTACTCCTCCCTTTTACTCTCTGTCTATGAAAGCCTACGTGAACACACATTTGAAGACACATTAAAAGAAACCCCTCTGAGATCATAAGGGTGAGGGGTAGGCATCCTAATGCTTCTCCCACTATTCAATACACACTCACATGGGTACATTTTCATGTGCAAAAACCCTTCACTCTCTTCCCTAGTGCACACACATACATACACATTTCATTTTGAATGCCAAAGTATAGCTATCACAAAAGATGTTCTATGTTTAGAGAGTTGAACGGATTTTTATTGATTTTAATTTTACACAGAAATATGAATACTTTTTATTTGATCATCTAAATGGGTAGAGATCTCTACTATCAATGAGATGAAAAGACAAAAAATAATAATAATTTGACATACCCAATTGCACAAAGTCAGGATCGAATTCGTGAGATATCGACCTGGCATGCTCTGATAGTATTCTGGCCTCCTTGGCTTTTGCATCCGCCTTTATTGCAATCTGACGTGCATTGTCAGCTCTAAATAAAGAAAATAACTAAGCTAACACTTTATGAATAGCTAGGTCACTAACCTCTGGCTGGCTGTTTGTGATGCTTTATCGCGCGCTTCACGTGAAGCTTCCTGAGCCTTCTTTACAGCTTCCTCAACAGTGTCTCTTAGTCTTGAGTGACGTATTAAGAAGAGTCGGCTCTTCCTATTCAAATACTGCACGAGAATGTTTTCCCTATAGCGACCCTCTTCCCTGTGGCCATCCGGGAAGTAGGTGCAGCCGTAGCCATCCTTTTTATTGTTGAACCATTCTCCTTCATAGCGTAGACCGTCAGATCTTTCTGCTGTTCCGTAGCCGCTTCTTTTATCTTCATTCCATTGTCCAGAGTATTCTTCAGTTATATTCGGTCCAAGTAGATCCATAAACGGCTCAGAGGAGGTTAGATCTGGGTGGGATCTACCCATAGTGGCAGCCTTCACGTTAGAAGCCGGTATTCCAGCTGATGCATGACGTCCAGCTGTATAAGACTGCCCGGTGCCATGACTAATATTGCTCAAATTCGACCTCAGACTTCCTCCTGAACGGAATATATTCGACAAGTTTCCTGATGAAGACTTTAGATGTAGGTTTGCAGCGGTACTTCCAACACGAGATGACGAACCTTCCTTATTAGCCTTGCCAACGTTAGAAAGATCACCGGTACTCTTTTGTTTCCTGAGACTCTTGAAGATTCCCAACTTGGAGAAGACAGTTTTCTTATCAAAGAAACTCCTCTCTTCTCGGTTTTGATTCGCTGGGCAGGAGTTGGCGCGTAGAACGAAGCCGGATCTAATTTCCTCAGGACGCCCGCGTTCTGTATCAACTAGACCCGTTGCACTCCCTCCAGCGCTGCCGTTACTTCCCTGGCCCCGCCAGTGCAAAGCGTCAGACCCTGCAGCTGATGGTAGACTATTCTGCGACTGAGCGGCCCTTACCGTCTTATACTGTTCACTGGCCATGCCATAAGGGGCAGACTTTCGAACTCCAAGGCCCTGCCGTAGGCCTTTACTCCAAGCCCCTGAGTATATACTACCATCAGAGTTAGTTTCCACGCCGAAACCATCAAATTGATTCAAATGCCAACTTCCTTCATATTTGGCGCAACTTGTCAGCGATTCCTTAACACCGTAGCGTCCGCAAAAGCCAGTCGTAAAGTTCCCCCGATATAACCAGCGACCCTTGACTTGCACTCCGTCTCCGTGGCGTTTACCTTTCAGCCAAGTGCCAGCGTAAATATTTCCACTTGGCCAGATATACACGCCCCTCTGTTCAAAGCCATGAGACCATTCACCGCTATATTCACCCTGGTTATCGGGACCGGTTGCTATGCCTAGGCCATGTGCCTTTCCTTCATTCCATTCTCCAACGTAGCTGCCTCCGTCGTCAAAATCGAATCTTCCCCCTTCAATTGACATGGCTGGCCATTTTAGTTGGTTCTTGAAGGATTATTAGGCTGACGTAACTAATTAATAAGGAATAACTCGAAATTCAATGTAAGCGCAGGGAAACTCTTGATATCAATCTCATAGAGCGAGTTGAGATAACGAAATGATAAAATAGTCACTGCAATTGTTTCTTGGAATATTCTTCAAGAAAAAAAACTAAATGGATTGATTGGAGAATAGGGCATTTTGGGTTTAAAATTTTCCCAATGTGTTTATGTAAAGAAGCTATGATGGATTTGTTCGTTTGTATTGAACGAATAGAAACAAGGGGAGTGGTGGATGGTTCAATTTTTAGAAAATACTACTAATGTGTGCATAAAGCACATACAAACACACACATGCTTAAAACTAGATCGTATACACACCAGTTGTCTATACTTGTATACATTTATCGAATATAGATACATAGGTTTCTTCTTGTTTGATGAAAAGATTCCAGAAAAGATCAATTGCAACCACCAACAATAGGAAATGGAAGAGGTTATAATGGCAGATAAATATGAGATTTATATTTAGCTGTTGAATTTATTTTTGTCCTTTAATCAGTCTAATTGCCAAAAATAGTTTTCTTTGTGTTTTTACAGCGTGTCATTAAAAGCTCTTTATTTATTACATCTTTTGTTTAAGTAAATCATTCATATGATTTACTATTCTCTACATTTGCGAGAAGTATCAAGAGTAATACTCGACAGAAAAGATACTAGAAAAACTTTTTCTGTCAAGTTTTAATTGAAAGGAGATCAAGTCCATAAGTGATGGAAAATAGAACCAGATAGAATGTTATTGTATAGGCCCACAGAATGATGGTAACTGCGAGTATAAACGCAAAAATCAGTTGAGAATTGTAACACGATAATCATTAACTTGAATTTGAAATACAAACTTTAGGTTGATTAAAACGAATACATTTTAAAATACAATATTTAATTAAAATGTAGCATTTTCAAATTATATTTTAAGTTTTCGTTAGGTCAGGTATTAATTCAACCTTTAATAATCAACAAAATCAATCGATAAATATATTCCTTAAAGCTCTAAAACTATGGATCATGAGAGAGTTATCCTCAAGCTCCACGAATCGATGAACAATGAGAGTTTATTCTATTCTACAAAGCAAGGCGTCTCTCTCATTCTTAAGCCTGGCTGTGAGCTCTCCCAACTATATCCGCGCCTCTACACAAATTATAAAGCAATAGATGAAGAGTTCAGTAGAGATTCTTTTCAAGAAATCCTCCCTAAAGTTGATTCTCTCGATCTAGAATTTGAACTAGGAAACCTCAATAGATCAGGATCCTTTAAATTCTATTTAACAAAATCAGGAGTTCCTTTATACGAAGAAGACTATAGTAACAACTGTGGTAAGGGCTACTTTTCCGTTCAGCCTCGTCTTACAACGCAAAAAGGCGATGAAATAAACCTAGACGCAATTGCTATGCAGACCTATATTACAAAAGGTCTTGGCCCTTTAAAAGAATGGAATGAAAGGTTGATAGCCGCTAAAGAAACAAACTACAACATGATTCATTTGACTCCCATCCAAGAGTTGGGATATTCAAAATCAGCATATTCCCTGAAAGATCAACTTAAACTGGATCCAGTCTACACTAAGGGAATCCAATCAGATGGTTGGAAAGAAGTCAAACAACTAATTGACGATTTCGATTCGAGCTTTGGGATTCTAACGGTCAGCGATTTAGTCCTCAACCATACAGCAAGCAACAGCGACTGGATACAGGAGCACCCAGAATGCGGGTACAATTTACGAAATTCCCCATATCTCGTAGGGGCCTACATTTTGGATAGAGTCCTCTGGAATATCAGCCTTGATATAGGCTGTGGAAAGTTGTCTGATATCGGACTGACCTCAGAGAGGGCTAGAAATGCAGAATTTTGGTCATGTCTTAGAGACTATGCTTGGTCAAAAATAAATGATGCAAAAATATTCGAATTCTCTCTTGTCGACTCTGAAGAGATTGTAACGCAATTCTACAATTGGCTTAGTGAGTACAAAAATGAAAGTCATGTGATTCAAAATTTTCTCGATAAATTTCAAATTAACGGAATTTGTGAGATTCACATTTTGACCTTGGGAGCGAACTCAGGATCCAAAATTGAAAAGACTATTTGAGAGCATTTTTCTGCGTAAAATATCTTGATAAAGATTTTATTTATGACTTGCTTAATTTTAGAAGTATTAAGAGAATCTTTTGCCTTTTTGATCCTACTTCAATGGTTACATCAATTGCCGCTGATCAGATAATACGAATCTTGTTCCTCGTGGAGTAAAGCTAAATATCTGAATTTTTAAAATCTCTGATCTGAGTTAGAGAACAGAAAATAGAAAAATTTTCATTTAAATTTTTTTCTATCAGAACATTAAAATTCAAAGTTAGTTTCAAATATCAAAACCCATAGAGAGATTTGCAATCTAAATTCGATATAAGGCCAGAAGATCTGTAGCTGCAACAAAGATATAACGTCTAGACTTCTAGAAATCTCTATTTAACCCTTCTTGGCCAAAAGTAGGTTCCCTGGGAGTTTGACGCTTCATAAATTCTACATCTACACATTCTAGATGCATTTTTAAACTGAAAAAATATAAATTGTTATTTAAAATTAAGATTCTCAATCCAAGAATTTTACGTCTTGTATTCTAAAGAATTAAACTTTTTACCGAGTATGAAATCTTTTAATTTAGAATTTAATTTTTTATAGATGACTCATCTCTAGAGAGTAATTCGATCCCTTGTTCAAGATGCAAAAAAGAAATTCTATGTTCACACCACGAATATCATGAAAATGAAGAAATACCCTTCGCAATAAACTACGGAGGACCGAGGCGTTGCCAGCGCTTTGGTGGCACAATCAACTTTGAGCATGTCGCACGCTTCATATTCAACACCAAAGACAGAGTTTCCATTTCAGGGGATAAGGCCAAGGAAGGAGCTGAAAAGTTGAAGAACATCCTCTTGAAATTGAATTGGGATAAAATGAACGAGGTTAAAGGACACCTCGGGGTCGCTGTTGAGAATTTCATGGCCAATTATTCTTATCGCTTCTTGGACCTGGGCGGTCCACGACTCGAAAAAGTCTCTCATGAAAGTCCACTAATGTGGAGGTAAGGGTTGGTTATTTGCATCAGAAGAAAAACCCAAATTCTGGCTAGCAATTAATCGAGACCAGCCTTGGGTTCTTTTTCAACACAAAATTATTGACCAATGAGAAAACTTCTCTTTTATCAAAACTTTTCTTTCGGTTGAGAAATAAAGAGGAGTTTAGAAATCGTTTACATTGTGAGAACAACTTGGGTTTTAATGAAAAAAATAGAGATTGATTACATTAGGTACAAACATAACATCTCGAATAGTAACCATTTATATTCAAGGCTTACTCAGAATCTAAATACAAATTTGACTTGTAGTTCACTAACCCTGATAATCGGTGAAAACAAAGCTTGTTTTCGTGATAAAAAATTCAATTCAAATTGCAAAAATGTCAGACGGCCTTACGATGTACTTATCAATATTCACACATCAATAAGCACTCAATATTTGGATAGAAAAAACACAGATTTTAGTCTATTGGATTGAAGGTTTTCTAGGCTGCAGTGTTCAAGACATAAAAATAATAGGATTTATATTTCATTAAAATATTTTTACAATTTTTAGTTACTTTTACCAAAAAGACATTCAACTATCGAGAGACGTAAAGTTGATAGAAGGGGACTGCATTAATGAACATCTGGCATGCAACATAATGGTCTACAATGGCTGGGTGATGGGCGATGATCCATTGAAGAACTTTGCTGAGGAATCGTCGAATGTCTACTTGAGGAGGGAGCTTATCGTCTGGGGTGACTCTGTCAAGTTAAGGTAGGCTTTTATTGAAAAGACTTTGAAATGCAGGTCAAATATCATTATCCACGATTTCAGAACTTTTTAGTTAAACCTCGATCAAAAACCACTGACCGTTTTTCCTATATTTCAAGATATGGCCACTCGCGGGAGGTTTGCCCCTATCTTTGGGATCACATGAAAAAGTATTCAGAGATGACCGCGGAAGTATTTCACGGTATTCGCTTGGATAACTGTCATAGTACGCCAATTCATGTCTCGCAATACATGTTGGACGCAGCGCGCAAAAAAAGACCAAATATCTACATAATAGCTGAACTATTTACAGGTAGCGAGAATCTGGACAATATCTTTGTGAATGAAATCGGCATAACTTCGCTGATTCGAGGTAAGGAACTGAAGAGCAGAGATTTTATTGTGATTTATTCTGGGATGTCTAATATACATTTTCTATTGGTTGTTGGTCATCGACTAATAGAAGAAGATTATTACAAAATCCTTGAATTCATATCGGCAAATGGAGTTTAACAATGCTATCAAACTCATTGTATGTTTTTTCTATCAATTTCTGCTTAAATGAGGATTTATAAACTTGGCCCTTTTATTCGTAATAACAATAGCTGTTATTTTTTATAGAAGCCCTTCAGGCAGGAACTTGTTTTGATCTCGGCCGCCAATCCCATCACTACGGCGCCAGCCGGCCAGCGGGCTCCTTCACGCCAATCACCGATTGTGAACTAAAGCCGAGAATTTCGCACGGTCTCTTCTACGACATGACTCATGATAATAAATCTCCAGCGACGGCCAGGTCTCTTCATGACTATCTACCGACAGCGGCGGTCCTTTGCACATCCTGCTGCGGTATAGCTTCAACGCGCGGATATGACGAAATGGTTCCAGAACAAATCGACGTAGTCACCGAGGAGAGAATGTATTCAAGGTTTAATGGTATTGAGGTTGGCTTAGATCACGGCATAGTTAAAGCCAAAGGTTACCTTAACGCTTTGCATCGAAAATTGAACGAAGAAGGATTCAATGAGACTTTCGTGGATCAAGTTAGTGAAAATGTCTTGGCCATCTCAAGGTTTTGTCCGTCCAATGGGGATTCGATTATGACAATTACTCATTCTGCATTCAACGATCCCGGCATACGACCGAATCATTTCCCAATTCGAGATATTAATCTTAATGGTAGAGTGGATAGGGTTCTTCTAGATGCAAAGACAATTGTGAGAAGCACGGTGGAAGATTTGAATTACGATTATGATCTAATTAAACAATTCAAGAGGGGTAGTCATGTAAGTATTGAGAACTATACAACGTATTTGATTGGTTCATTTTAGTCATACACACACATATGCTTGCTCAATTTTGGTTGGCTAGTTAGATTTGAAAATTTCTATTTTCTAAATCTTTTATTCCGAAGAAATATTGCTAGTTTTGATTTTGAAACCTATCTTAATGCTTTTAGTTCATAAATGGGCTTGGCGCCAAAATCGGAGTCAACATGAGAGTGGATACTGACGCAAGTGAAAATGAAACTTTCAGAATTGTAAAAGAGCCTTCTGAGCATGGCGAAAAGGATAAACTCATCTTGACCAATTTCCCGCCAGGATCTGTGCTCATCCTGAAAGTTAAACTCAACGCTATACAAGCCGAATCACTTAGTGCATTTAGGGAGGGTATTTTGAATCAAGTGAGAAAATTAAATTTTCAGATCAATAAGCTGATGACCTTGCAAATTATTTCGCTAGTTGAATTCATCACCTGACGATATCAGAGATATCATTGAAAAGCTTAGTTTTGAAGAGTTCAACTTTCTCCTGTATCGATGTGAAAAAGAGGAGAATGCAAATGGTCAACCTTGGGGCATGTATGACGTACCGAATTATGGACCCTTTGTTTATGCTGGCCTTCAGGTTCGTTCATTAATTGTCAATCTGGTTGGTTTTATCTATTTTATTGACAATTCTGGTCGTCACAATACCTATATTTCAATCCCTATACTTGGGACTGGGGTCGACCGACAAGACTAATGCAGAAGTATTAGGTCATTCGAAAAGTTAGTTCGTATTTTTTATTTTTATATTTCTCATGAGATTTTCAACCATTTCCCAGGATCGTGGAAATTTATTCATATTTCATAAGATTCGTTCTTAATCATTGTATAATTATACATAGATTATAATCTAGTTAACAATCGACACAATTTACTTTCTTCATTACTTCAATTACCAATGTCAAATCAAGGGGCTTTAGACAATTTTAGGGAGATTATGCTTAATGTATACAAAAAGCAATTTAATGCTAGAAAATGTGCTAATGAAATTTGTCATGTTTTCGGGGATGACTCCGTAAAAGTAAGAACAGTTCAAAAATGGTGTAAAATTGCCCTAGGCCGAGAATTCTAATTGACGCCGCCCTGAAAGAAATTCTTGATCAGAATTCTCGAAATTCTGTCAAAGAACTACCCGAGGATTGAATGTTCAACTTCTACTTCATTTCTACACATGAAAAGGCTCGGTTATGTCAATAAACTCGATTATTGGGTACCCCACCAGTTGAATGAACAATAAAAACTGAAAAGATACACTTTTGCTCGTTTTCGAACAGAATTCTTATTAGGTCTATTACGTTTATTGTAGCCAACTTGAGAAGGTTGACTTTCAGGCCCATCAACTACGCCCGTCACTGGCGAATAGAAAGAAAATTCTTTTTCATCAGGATAACGCCAGACCCCATGTGTCTTTGAAGACAAGAAAAAGATATCTGAGTTCGGTTGGGATGTTATGGATCATCCACCATATTCTCTGGATATTGCTCCATCTGATTTCTATCTTTTCCAAGATCTACAGAACTGTCTTGGGAAAAA
>JJOG01003624.1:0-25707 GCA_000715275.1 Gyrodactylus salaris
AACTTTATCGACCATATAAATCAACTTAAAATTAAGAACATTGATTCTGTTGTTATTTACCTAGATATCTCGAAAGCTTTTGACAAATTGTCATTCAAAGCGATTGTCGATGCCCTGATCTCCAAGCAAGCGGATCCCACATTCACGAGGATGACTCTCAAATTCCTCAGCTGTCGATCTCAATATGTCTACTTCAACAATCTCCAATCTGCTCCTACCAAAATCACGTCGGGTGTCCCTCAAGGATCTGTCATTGGACCCTGGCTCTTCAATCTGGTTTTTGCTGCTATCCAATCAAGACAAAACTCCATTGTCTACTTCAAATTTGCTGATGATGCCAAAATAGTTATCCCCTTCCACGGAAACTCGGATCGCACCATTTTGGATGAACTCGGCCACATCAAATCATCCCTCCAACGCCTTAGCCTCAATCTCAATGACAATAAAACCAAAATGATGTATTTTGGATCCTCCTCGTCTGTCCCTCCATCCTCCATCTCTCACTTCATCACAGATGAAATTAAGGATCTGGGAATCTCCTACAACAACAAGCTGAGCTTCGAAAAGCACTTCAAGAATATCAACAAAGCTGCCAATGTGAAGATCTTCTTTCTCACAAAATTTGTGAAGAATATTTCTCTACGCCTTCAACTCTACAAAACTTTCATCCTGCCTGTCCTCGATTATGGGTCTGCTTTCAGCCTTACAGTAACGAAGAAGACCCTTATCAAAACAGAAAGCATCCAACGCAAATTCCTGTACTGGACTTATGGACAACTGCCCTATAAAGAAGCGCTCGCACAAGCAAACCTCCAACCACTTTGGTGTCGAAGGATCAGCTATGCCATCTTTCTTCAACTCAATGCGTGCACAGCTTCAACTCACCAGCACAACACTCGCCAAATCATCAGGTACAACTCCCTCCACAAGATTACAAACCCCCTACTGTAACAAAGATTTAACCTCAATATTAAAGATTTTGCCTTAATGAACATTAAATCAATATGTAGCTTAATTTTGCCACTTATTGACCAAGATGGCTTCCTATACCCTCATGATTTTACCATGTGATAACATTTTTATAACTAGTTTTATAAATACAACTTCTATTCAAAAAAATGTTATATTCTATCATTGACTCGAGTTATTGTCGAGCCTAAGCGTTCTTTCAATAATCTAGAGCTAGTATTCAACTCCAGTTTAGAAATTGCGTCCTGAACAATTATTTTGCTCTTCTTGCATCAACTTTTGTAAGCTTTTTCAGGATCCCACGATTTTCTTTTGTTGATATAATTTGATATTGGGGATGCGGAACGCTTAAGCAGCCTCTCTTCTTGGTACTAATGATGCAAAGGCATGGGGTGTTGATGAGCAAAATAAGTTAAATCAAGTTCTGATTAACTCGAAAAAAACTAAATTTATATTGTGAAAAATGATATAATCTACTTTTCCCACCCTTAAAGCCTTGGTTCGTTTTTTTCTCATCATCTTCAATCTTTTTCAAATTCTTTTGCAATTATTCAATCAACTAGAGGATTAAAGAAAGCAATCATAAAAAATACATCTCCGTTCCTCTATCAACTTGAATAGAACATAAAAAACGTCTTTTCGATGGAAGTAATTATTTAAATCATAATACTCTAAATACAAAAGTTGGAATTATTCTCTTCTATTGTCTCTTGATCAAGGCCTTGTTCTCTTTTCATGTCAAGCACCTTCTTTTCAATTTCTCCCCAAAATTCTGGATGCAGTTTGAAGCCATAAATTCTGTAAATCGAATATTGTAAAATAATTAATCAGTAATATCGAGTGATCATTTGGCAAAAATATAGTTCTAACAGACTCACGTTGGTTCAAAAGAGGCCTCATTGTCAGTATAAAAGTCCATAATTTCTGGATATGCGTTGATTAGTAGGAAGGGAAGGTCAGACCCGAAATAAGAGCCATCTATGGTGTTACTCATAAGTATGTCATTTGGTGTGTAGACATTCCGACACTTGGGACAATAAACTTTAACTTTACCCTCTTCAACTTGTGCGGACAATCCGATTGGTAGGAGATTCATGTCTTTGCATGAGAGCTTGAAAGGGACCAGAACAATTAATTTTTCATCCGAAATTTTTCATTTTCAAACAGAAAAATCCAGTTTTGAAGGGTTAAATTGATTATAAATAAATGGTTAAATCTAAAGAATTTTTTGAATAAATTCTGATAAAATCCTTGAACTAAAAAGCATATTTTTACGTACAAGTGGGCAACTGCCAAAGTCGCCGTCTTGCCACTTGTGGAACATCTTTTTCAGGCCTGCTTTTGTCCTTATATAGCGGCTGTGGATTAGGCCATAGAGAGTCACTGAGTTGTTATTAATGCAAAATGTGGGTTGGTTGTACGAGATTATTTGTTTTATTGATGATTTGAAGTCTGTACAAGTCCTGTTGAGACCGAAAATGTTGAAGTCATCGAGAATGTATCCTAGATCGACTTGGCAAAAGAACCTGTTGACGTTTTGAGAGCAAAATGTGTCGATCCAAGAGGATTCGAGAGAGTCTACTCAAGGGGAAAGAAGTCTCTAATTAAAGAAGCTTTTTTATTTAATTCTAAATCCCACTGTCTAGTAAAAAGGAGGGAAATGCCTAATTTTGCCTCTTTTGAAGATTTAGAAATTCGGAAGCTCTCTCATTTATCTAAAATGATGCACTGGCTCACAGCCCAATCTAATGAAAAATCATTGCCTAAAACACTGCTGAGAGTGTAATACTAGCTAGTAAACAGAGATTTTATAAGAGTTTTATTTTTTCTATCAGTGAAAAGGCTGAATCAATCTGATATCTTACTAAAATCAGAGGTATTTCCGGCCATTCTCAAGTTTAAAATAGAAAAAAATGTACATGAAATATCTAAAAATTCTGTCTTTCACCCAACACACTTTTCCCGGTCATTTTATAACCAAAGTAGACACTCATGTTTCATGATAAAAACCAGAACATTTTTGATGAAATTCGACTCCTCTCTAATCACAAAATATATAACCCTTGAATGAAAAATTAAATTTATAATACATCACTCTCAATGCATGATTAATTTTCAAAGAAAATATTTCTCAGTCGATAAAAATTGATATTTTTCTTCTACCAGAATAATAAATTTTTCTTCAGCCATCTTGGAAAAAAATTGCAAATTATTAATTACAATTACTAAATTTTATTTTGTAAAAAGGATTATAGCAAATTTATTTAGTTAAAATAAAAAACTCTCTGATAAAAAAGAGCCTTTTTCATTAAACGATATTTAACTTATTTTGAAGAACTAGGTCAAAATAGTCTTATTAATTTTTCGAGAGATAGTAGCAAGATTCATTATTTCTAAATGAGCAAAGTTTACACATTTTTACTGCTAATTATTAAAAAATCTTATCGAGATCTTTTTAAATAACATACCATCGGAAATAGTGTTTGAATATTTCCTCCTCCTTTTCAAGCAGGACCAGCCAAAAAGGCTCAGTAAAATCCTCGTCGGACTTATCTTGAGCTTAATCGGAGTGAGCTCAACAACTTTCTTGTCTCTCTCTCTCACTGAAAGAAATTTGCTCGTTTATAATGAATTGTATTGACAATTTTCATTTAGCATCGATTATATGTGCGTAAATCTTTGGTAGAGCCATGATTTTCATAAAAAAAACTTGTTAAACCAAACCTAACAGATAGAGCATCTACATTAATTAAACAGAAGAGGTGTATGAAAAGAGAAAAAATTTATTTACAATTTCAGATGAGATTCAAATAATTCTTCGAACTTCGAAAAATCTTTTCAAATAATACACTTGCATAACTGTGATTGATATGATGATGGCAAATTCGAATATTGACCAAAAGACAACCCTCCAATTTGTGGCAACATTTACTAAAAGAAAGAAGTGAGCAAAAATTGTTAAAATTAGACTCTGATTCGCTTACTTTTGCTATGGTTGTCTTCTCTGACGGAAGAATAATCCATTTCATGTCGTATTAAGGAAATCTGTTCAGCCAATTTGTTTGTCATATCAATAAGGAGGCTCTCGGCTTTAGTATCGTTGTCTTTGTGAACAATGGCAGGAGTTTCGATAATGAGCTGGAAAAGGGCAACTCTCTCAACATTTTTTGGGTTAATCATACAATATTCATAGTTGCCATTAAGATTAGAGAAGAAACTATGACGAAGGTCATGGGTGTCTTTTTTCTCAAAGAATATCTCCTTTTTGGGGTTTGAAATTGTAATGTGAATATCCGATGTATCTTGATCGACAAGTTCAAATAAGAAAGTTGAGTTGACTTGGTTGGGAAGAAAATCATGGAAGCACTGTTTATCTAATGGGGGCAATGTAATGAAGTATCCAGTGCATGTGACCAATAATAATAGGGAAAAGATTAACATTTTTCTGTGGCAGATTCAAATACTTGAGTTAAGCGAACAACAAATCACCTAGATTTACAACTTGTTTTAATCTTTCCAGCTATCATAATTGAGTATTTGCGATCATTTGAATCCAAGGACACTGCGACACATTATGATAATTGCTACATTGTGATGCAAAAGAAAATAGAAAAACTGCCTGGTTTGAGTAACGTGACTGGTAGATATACCAAAAAGTCTCCGTATGATACTTTTTCGTCTACTCAGAACGTTTCCAACCGAATACCAATCAGCGCATCCTCGAATAGTGTCAAAAAGTCCGCCGTTAGATCCACATCTGTAAGCTTTGAAGACTTTAATTTAGTTCTTCACGATTAGAGTAACCCATTAAGGTATCTCATGTACATTTCAGTACCCATTGCTTACTTGCCTCACAGAAGTTCTGTGACAGAAACATTTTTATAAAAATAATATTTTTTCTAGGAAGAGGTGGTACCCAGTCTATTTAATTCAACCTACAATAAGAGGAAAAACTGTCTCTCTGGAAGTGAAAAGCCCAACCGATTAGTCTCCTCAACCAGTCTTTCACCATCAATGTACGAATCAGCCCCCAGTAACCATGCAACGCTGAATTATATCGAGAAGAACAGTCTTAAGAAACATCCAAAGAACATTTCTTCTCCCTCTTGGTCCTCCTCCCTCTCGAATGCATCGAATAACAACCCTAGCATATCACCTTGCTCCACTTCTCCTTCGATTCATTATTTGTGCAGTAACAACTCAAGTCTAACTAAGGAATCCTACACAGACGACGAGGTTGATTCTTTTGAGAAGAAAAAGTCTATTGTCCAAATTCGTCCAGCTGGCATCATCAAGCCCCAGATTGTCGAATCAAAGGATAGAAATAACTTTAAAAATTGGGACTTTTATCTACCCTCCTCAAAGAGTCAGAGCTTCACTGAGAACGAATCTAGTGAGGATACATTTAATCTAAATTTCGCATGAATACAGATTGAGATTTGATCGATATCAAATTAACTGCTGAAATTTACTCCAAATTTCCCAAACGACTGATAATTTTTTAAGAGCACCTCCTTGAATTCTTGTCCAAAATTGGATACTCTTGATATTCTTAGACTGTGAACATTTTTTTCATAAATTTACAATTTTTATAACCAAGACTTTCCTGGAATTCTTCAAACACAAAGGATTCTAACCAAGTGCATCCCGGACCTTTTGCTAGATAGGAACAACACTATGCACCAGAATGAAGATGAACATGGAAGTTACAAGTTGAATGAAAAAAAGTCTCTCTCATGTCAACTCAAATGCCTCGAAAAGCGAATACAATCTATTCTCACTTTTCAAAAGATCGATAATCAGGACCAGGAATTATCTGACGACGCCACGCCAAAGCCTAGATCGAAGAAGTTCTCCATAATTAGAGGAGATGAAGTGCTCAAGCAGTTCACAAAGCCAGAGGTGAGAGTCAACATTTGTATTTTCCTCAAGCTGGATTTTAAATCAATTCAACGTAAAAGTAGAGATGCTTGTACTTTTACAAAAACCTTGCTTAGATCTGATTAGATTGAAAAAGTTTTCAAATTAGTTAAAAAGACTGTGCTAAATATTTTTTTCAATTTGTCTTTTATTGCCTGGTATCCTAAGATTAGAATGGTTTTATTTATTGCCAAATTAATTAGCAAACTATATTTTCTAAACATAAACTAATATCCAACAAATTCCCAGGAGAGTTTAACTCTACTTTCAAATAGCACTAGTACCGTCAATGGGAAATTACGCATTTCTGAATCCTTCTCACTCGAATTGATTCAAATCACACATTTTCCACATGAGGGTGTGCGTGCCTGTGTTTATCAGCGTTTGGTAACGTCTTCAATATACACTGTACTAAATTGCTTTAGATCGATAACATTGGTTCTGTACACACACAACAATTGCCTCTTATTCTTGCGTAACACTCTCACAGTTCCTTTGTCGATTTGGGAGATTCATGTTATCTTTATGAAAATTTATCCAAAAGATCAATAACATTTACAGAATAATTATGACTTGGGCTACAATCATTCGGAGGGTAATTGGAAATCAAAAAGAAATTAGAAAAAATTCAGCACTCAGGTTTTTATTTGGCAGAATCGATATTGAACGACAAAAAAAATGATTTTTACATTTCCTATGGGAAAGGCTCGCGATTATTCAAGAAATAACCCATTTTTGAGATAATCTCAAGTATTTATAAAGATCGGAAATTTTCTTACTGAAAATTTTTTTGAATTGAGTTTCGTGTTTACATGAGGGATTATAATGGGGAAAGAGGGCCATTGGTTTGTCCTAATTATTACCTAATTTCATCGGGTAAGGAGAAGAAAGATTTTAGTTGTAATCAAGCTTGTGTTCAACTTGGGTTCCTTATTATTTAAACAGTATACGTCAGGTTACTTTTGTAATAAAAGACATTGAAAGAGTGTGTCTATCTCTCTCTCTGAGAGAGTATTCAAGGGAGAAATGTAATTAAGAAATTAACCAAGTTCATTCAAGTACATCAGATGTACTTGGAGAGGGTTTTTAGTTTATGTCTGAATATACTCTTAGAACAGAGGGAAAAATTAATTATTTTAGATTTATTTACTATACAATATAAACAACGAATGCCCCTCTCTACAATCGCAGTAAAAGTAGAATTTACAAAATTCTATCACCTTGTCAGAATAATAAATCAACTACTCTTAAGCCTTCCCAGTAGGGAGGAAAAATTAATTAACCCTACCAGACCTACAGGTCCTTGAGCTTAGCTGGCATACTGAAACAATCTGCATCCGTGGCTTTGGCCGATATTGACGAAGAATTGAATATGAAGATGCCAACCGGAGTCATGTAGATCCCTTGGTTATGACAAAAAGCTTGGTTATTAAGTCCCTCATACCCTGTCAGGCCAAAAAAAATTGACAGGTTTGAAGTATGTGATAACCTCCTTAAAAAGTATCAAGAATGTCCATTTCTGAATTGAAAGTTGATCAAAAAATTCGTGAACTCAGACCAGAAATCGAGAGTGTTCCTCCAATACATGACCCCGTGTTTGTTAAAAAAACAAGAAAAATTTGTGTCTTGGGAAACCCTTATTCACCATCCGTATTCTTCAGACTTGGCCACTTTTCCAAGAAGAGGTTGGAACTTGGGTATCTTCCTATTTCAGCTTGAAGAACCAAGATTTTTGACAGAAAGTGATTGAGAAGCTTCCTGATAGATGAGAGAGTGTTATTAAATCAGATGGGAACTACTTTTGTTGTAAATAGAAGATTTTTATAGAAAAAAAGAAGTTTTTTTAAATTTCACTCAAAATACGACATTTCTCTCCGAACAACTTAATAGCTTTTGAATCAGAATTTCAAGGTCTATCTATAGATTCATACTTGGTTACTTCTACCTGAATGTTAAGAGCCAACTTGAAATGCTTTTGTAATGATAAAAAATTGTGATCTGTAGTTTTCATTTGGATCTCTATTCCCACAGCTGGAACATTTACTTGAAGCAGTGCGTGTCCTCCTCACCTACGAAAGTACAAAGAAGGAGCCGATATCAGAGTCGAAGAATCAGCCTGTAGCGAGGGAAAATAAGATCTTTGATCATAAGACCTCTGAGAGGAATAAATCTGTAAGCTTATTCAGCAATAATATATTTCTTATTTGGGTGCAAGAGTGTGCGCTAGAAAGAGATTAAAATATTTTATTATTGTACTTATCAATTGACATTATCAAGGTTCTTATAATGTGAATAGGATCCAATCTCAGCAAGATTTCCCTTCTTGCTAAATTACGAGTTCATTCATGCATCAAGGCTCGGTAACATGAATTAAATTTGTGTTTCTTTTATTGAGAGTTCAACGACCCTCATTGGCTTGTTAGAAATTAAATTGCCAATGAGATCCGTTGTTAAATCAGGTTATCCAATCTTTTGGGTAAATGAAATGTATCTCCACTTCTAAGCTTAATATTTACAAGTAGGTCAGCCAGGAAGAATATTTCACTCATTTTATCTACGAAATCTCGCCTTAAATTTGTTTTTATATAATTATAATCATTCTGGCACCAAGAAGGTTATTCTGAGCAGACATATGTTACCGCTAGTTTAGAAGTTGAGAGTGTTTTAGATAATTCTGAGCATGTCTCCCCTCGGACCTTCGAACGACCCCATTGGTAATTTCGCTGGGCAGAGATGCAATATAGTCAATTTAATTAACAATTATCATGAATAGCGTAGAATCTTTCAAGGACTTGAAATTAAATTAACTTAGTGTAGAAATAGTGAATTGAAGGTCGTAATTAACTAAATTATAAATTCAACTTGTTACATATTTACTCTTTTAACTTCAGAGTAATAATATGCTCATAATATGCATTATTTCATCCTCTATTACGCGTAAATTATAGACTCAACGAAAATCATTAAAACACATTTCAATAATTTTTTCCATAAAATCTTGAGAAAAAATATACAACGGCTCACTTTTATCAGCCAAATCGGTATTCAAAGATGGCTAATTGTTTACAGAATATACCTAAATGGTGTCTTAGAGTTGACCTGTGATTTTACAAATTATAATAATCTAAGAGAGATTTTGTTGAAACAAGTAAATATACCGAGAAATAGAATCAATTTGAACAGCAAAGAAAGTTTTTTTCCCCCAAATTTCTCAAAAACATCAATTAATAAATATTTTAATGAAAATTTCACATTTTTTCAAGGGAAAATCCATATTATCAGTAGCCCCCTGCATTCCTAAGACGACCTATTAGTTTAAGATGAATTAATCTCTTCTTTCAACTTTAAGAGCAACTCAGACTATGAGGATGAAGCGAATGTTCCTGGAAGTGAAACAATGCTCAAGAAATTACCAATTGGATTTCAAAACTTTACACGATATCTGGATAACAAGTTTGGCTCAGATTTATCCTCCAATGTGAGCGAGAAAAACTACCGAAATGGTGAGCTTTTTATGAAATTTTCATCCAAAAAAAGTGCTCCATGAGGTTTCAATCGAAAATAGTTATGGCTTATTTTTTGGGAAAACCAACCCTTGAATATGTCCGAAATTTCATGAATTGATTCTCAATTTTTCTATTTTGGTTATTTTATTTGAAAAGGAGAGAAATTGTTTGAAACTACTGTATGAGCATCAGATTTCTCGTCTTCTGATGTTGGGCGTTCTCTTGTTGGAGTACTGGTTGTTGTAGGGTTAACGAGTTTACTTATCTCTAGCTAATGTTCTGTGAAAGATGAGCTATCTTTTGATCCCGAACATACAACTTCACATCTTTTTCTTCGGTTTCTCTCTTTGTAACAATAATTGATTTGATTAAAATTCACTAACCATTTTGTAAATAATTTTTGTGATGATTACTAATGGTAAGTAACCGTTTACTAACCGTACTTCGGTGAGCGGTTAGCTGAACCCTAGATGACTGATTCGGTCCTTGATTTTATGAAAGCTTTGTGTATGAACGTTAAATTGATTCATTATCTAGAAGAACTTTTAAAAACTTTAAAAATCATTATAAAAGAGAGATAAAAAAATCCTAATAATGACCGGCTTCTAATTAGCTGTAAAGATAAACATCTTTAGGAGTGAAATACTTTTATTCCACTGAAATATCCCTTATGAAATTTGCAGTGAAAATTGCTTTATTTTTCAACGATTGGTTTTCAACTGATTTTGGTTGAGGCACTCGCTAGTCTATGAGAGAGCCTCAATGTGAAAATGTTTGCTGATACCTTATGCAAATTTCAAATGTCCTCATTGACCAATAATAAATCTCCCTGCTGTAATCATGTGGTTCATGCTGGAGAAGAATATTCCCCACATAGAAATAATATATTCATGATCGTTGGTATTTGGAAGAGATTTCCCTGATCAATTTATTTATTGATTTGATATTCAAGTTGTGAAATCTATGATCATTCACGAGATAACTCGAGGTAATTTATTAGCAAAACAAAGCTATATCAACTACATCAATAGTGGTTACTTTGATCCGAAATTAGAGATTACCAGAGAGATTAAAATATTCATTCAGGTATTCTAGTGTATTCTCCTCAGCTAGAAATCCATTTTAATAATTAGTGTGTAGAGCTGGAAGTATATATTCCAGATGTATTGGCGATTTGGCCCAATCAAATTTGAAGGAGGAAAATAAGCTCTTTTAATTGGTTAGAGAAAATTATATTGATTGTATTGATTAACTCTCAAATCAAGATCGATAGAAAGATACAACTTTGTGAACTTGAAGTTGCTTCAAATTATTTTTAATTCATTCACCAATAGGATTGTTAATAAACTTTTATTCTAGATACACCGCTTGTTAGCCGGCATAAGATTAATCAAAAGTATCGTCCAAGCCAGGAAACCTTCAGTGACAGTGAGTAATCCCAGGCATATTTTTGCAGAAATTTGTAGAGTAAAAGAGACTCTCATAATTTAACATGACCCGATATTAGAGAAAAATGGTTGATGAGTTTTATTGTAATTAAACCTTTGGATTTGACGACAATTAATCATCTATTACAAAAAAACCATGCAGGCCAATTATTTACTGTACTTCCATCGGTTTATCTAAACAAGACCTTTTCTTTTCTCAATCTGGAATTTTTAAAGACTCTTACATGACAAATATGAGTTTAGAGACTTTTAATTTAAACTTTCCAAGTTGAAACCTCTTTTATGAGCAATCTTTTATCGATTTAAAAATAGAAAACGAAGGATAAAATATAAAAATTATTAAAAAAGAATAATTCAAAAATGTGATCTCGATACTCTGAATTATTTCAGTTACAGTTTTGTCGAGAAAGCCCAGTATTGAAATTACTGTTTTTAGCAAAAAAATATTTTTATTTGATGAAATAAATTTTCATTCAAACATCGGGGATTATAGACGCAGAAAACCAAACCTCAATTGTATTTCTGTTACATTGATAAATTCTTTAATCAACTTCAATTTAAAAAAAAACACGTCGCGTTTAATTCAAATTTTCGGGTATTTTCAAAGTAAGATTGATCCATGGCAATATTGGCGTGTACTCAAGAAGTGTATAATCCTATTCTGTAATTTAAAAAATATTTATTCCCGAGACTAAAGTGGATTTCCTAAACTTTTTAGGAAGAGTGAGTAAGGAATCCCTAGAAAAGCTAAAGTTGAATCAACAAAATCGCGAAGCGACATCCGTTAACCTGCGTAGGACCCAATCTGAACCGGAGCACGGTGATATCTTGTTCACCAATCAGAAGTTGAATGACATTTCAAAGAATTTCAACCAAAAGACCATCAACCATCCCAGTCATGTACCGTATGTCAAGAAGAAGTACCCGGGTCTCGATGAACATTCGGTGAGCGGATTATTTCAAATATCGTCCATTTAAATCTGCCAAAAATCAGAGAATATCTCACATTTATTCCTTATTCTTGGGTTTACGCGTTTTAAATTATAAAACTACTTCGTTGCAACTTTTTTTGGAGTGCGTTGACAAAAATATGGAGTGCGGATTGAGATGGATCGACCTAATATTATCATGGAAAAGGCAGTTTCTGCTTTATCGAAAGAAAATCTTGAATCAGATATTTGTGAAATTGAAATTGACTACTCCCGATTGATAAATTGTATAACAAAACTGGAATCCCAATAATCTACTATTCTGTCCGCTATCGAAATGGTGAATTTTTTAAGGATAAATTCAATATCAAGGACTATATCGGCAAGAGATTAGCTACAAATGGTATAATTTTCTTACAAGTCTAGTCGATTATAATGATATTTTCAAATTTAAAATGTCTTTCTTTATTTGAAGTAAATGGCTTAAAATTATTGCCAAAATGCATTAATTTATTTTCCCTAAGAAAAAATGTGTTGAGAAAAAAATTAGATTAGTTTAGAAAAACTGATTTAATGATTTTATTCTCAAAATAAAAGCATAAAACATAAGAATTATCTAAAGCCTCGTTAATTACCGCTTGTTCTATTCAACTATTCCAATGCATAATCACCTTTAGATTTTCATGAGCTAATTTTAAATAAAGCTATTTTTATACAAGTCTATAAATAATCCTGCTTTAAGAGAGAAAGTTGTATACACAAGTCTCTCGTTATAAATTCTCTCAGGAGAAAGAGGAAAAGTTATACATAGATCTCGAGTTACATACTTTTTGCCTCGATTAAAAATCTCGATTAAAAAAACCCTGTACTCTCAAACTGGGTAAAAGGAAAAAGTCAACGTTGAAATAGCGTCTATCAACCTCAAAACTGTGTGTGTGTTCAGCTTTGTTCATTTAAGGAAAGCATTTAGAAGTTATGTGTATCACATGACCACTAGAAAAGAACATCATGATTTCCGCTATAATGACCTACAAGGAAAACGTTTCCTTTGCCTCCCTTGTTTCTATATAAATAGCTCCAAGAATTCAGTTTTATGCAACTTCAATGTTGTATCAATTGTGAATCAAGATATTTGGATGACCTGTAAAAGACTGGCACGCCCTAGCGGAGCTCTTTTGACAAGATGGATCGATAAGTTTTCACAGAAATGTATCTAAAGACTGATTCTTCTAGAATAGAAAAGCCAAATGCCTTTTATTAAAGACTTGGAGGTTTGTTTCCACCGTAATAGCCAATAGGAAGCTGTCCAATTTCATAAAGAAAAAGTCATTCTGATTCATTTCAGTAGCTCTAATTATTATAATAGTGTTTATTCAGGCTTTGACATTCCTCTCATAGTGAGAAATAACACCATTTCTATGTAGATTAACTTTTCTAGTTTCATATTCTGTGAGAATTTAAAAGTATTCAAATATTCAAAATATTAGATAAAATTTATTTAACAAACATTGTTAATTTGGGAGCTTAAATGTACAAAGAGTTAGAGTATTTTCATTTATTATTGCATTCCCCGCCAAGTGTAGCTATTCCAATGACAAACATAGAAAGCTCCACACAGGGATTTCGGCAAATCAAAATTATTTAAATTTTTTATTCGTTAATTACTAAATATCTCAGATTTTTTTCTAATTCTATAATTCAATTTTTTTGGCCATGTGTTATAAATTCTCATAAGAACTAGATCTTTCATGTTCCTCCTCGTTGCCAGTTTCGTCCTGCCCAGATCACGTACACTACTAGTTGGTTGTTGACGTTTCGATGCGGTAGAGTTAATGAGCACATCTCGCGTCTGAACGTTATGGATACTTTGGTATCGGATAGTCGGTTCTTTGCTTCAACTCCAAGGTGTCTTTTGAATCGTATGAATTACCTCTGTAGCTTCTTTGACCATGCGATTTTCTCTGAACAGTTTTCAACAATTGGCCTGGCGTAAATTTGGAATAAGAACACTTTCATTCTGTCGGTTTTTGGTTGCCTCCATTCATATTTGACCCAAACCTTACTTTTTTTCAAATGAAATTATTTTAAATCGATTTGCCTTTCAAGGGCACAATAAACCTTTTATTCAATCTAGTCTCTAGAAAGTAACATAAATAATCATTAGAAGGGTAAAATATCGTCAACTCTATAAGATGTTTCAGACTAATTGTCTTTTCTTGTCCATCTGTTGACAAAAAAGATATTAATTCGTGTCACGCGAATGATTGAAACTATTACTCTCCCTTCTTTTATTTTCTTCTATTTGGCAGTGTGAGAAAAATGTTAAATTACAGCATGTCTAGTCACACAGGAGAAGGTCTACCCAAATAGTCCCTAGCATAAAGGCTTTTAGTCCCTTTGAACTACAAAATCCTTTTTAAAGTAAATTTTAGAAATTTAAAAGTAGGTGCTTTGTTTCTAAATTATCAATTCAAGGCGTAGCCGTTTTGCATAGAAAAATAGGAAAACCAATAGTAGACACTGCACCAGTCTTAGAGGGTTTTTGCTAACTAATAAATCGCTTTTACAAAAAAAACATCTAGAAAATCGAACCGTAAAAAGTTGAAATTAATTAGTCCATCTTCATTTATTAGCATCAACCATTGGCTTTCCAAAATGTTATTATGCAACCGGAAAATGTGAAGCAAGGCCCAAATTCACACCTCTTCCATTGTCATGCAACTACAGGGGTGAGTAGCATTTGGTCGTTTGATATTTGCAAATAAAATATGTTAGACAATTCTCAAGTTTCTCGTGATTCGAGAGCTCATTATTAGTGTACTAATCTGTTTTCAATAGTATCAGAGTCTTCCAGAAGAGGCCTTCCACTCAAACTTGACATATGTGACCCAGCAGAACAACTACGATAGAGATTTTTTTGGCCAATTTCATCCATACACTGAGGACATCTACGACCCTAATGTCTCTATGCAGGTCACATTTAGGGATCAGTATGGAAGGCTGCAACAATGCATAGGACCGCATCTATTACAGCCGAATATGGGCTATTTGAACCAGACTCGGCTGATTAACGCACCAACCAGTCTGTTTCAGCCAATTGTCTCAAATTATAACTATCCTGGATATGGTGAGAATATCGTATTTTAGAGTGTCTATCTTTATCTTGAACAAACCTTGTCATTTTCTAGAAAATTTAATTTGATCCCTTCGTTTAGGACGACCACTTACACGATCTGGATCGTCTATAACACCTGGAAGTATCAAGACGTTCCACAGACAAGGTAGAAACGTCTTCACTCCGCTGTCGCGAGTAAACTTTAACCCAAACATCTCATCATATTATCAACAACAAAACCAACCTGAACGAATCATGTACATGGAGAACCGTGACAATTTGCACTACATTGACAGATCCGATCAGGCCGCCTCGCCAATCTGCATGATCTCGAATTCACTCAGCGCTACAGACCTCGCCGCGCTGCATTCTTCAGGCAGCGCTATCAACTCTTCGAGCACAGATAATCTCGCGAATCTACAAACCCGTCGGGCTCTCACACCCAGCCTCGAACTCAGAGATGAAGGCTACTTTCACCACAATAATCACTTAGAGAATCCAGTTCTCCCGTCAACAATGAACAGCAACTTTCAGTCGAGTAGCAACAACCCCATTAATGATAACTGCATCGGCGACATCTTCGCTCAGGGCGGTTACATCATCAACAACATTGCCCCGCAAGAGCCTTTGTTGACTGTGCCGAATCAGAATTCACTTTATAATAGAATTCAAGTAAATTGCAAATCCCTTGCAAGCCTTGCATGTCACTTGAATAGCATGATCATAAACTTGGCATGTGACGTGTGCTGGGTCGATAAAACATGTTTTTAGAACTTTCTGGAGAAGGAGATGACCACCAACTTTCCTTTGGTGAAAGGTTGGTCGCAGGCGAGAACCAATACTGGGCGTATGTTCTACGCGTATAGCGGGGAGGAGGTTAGATTTAGAAATCTTATTGAAACGACCACCTGGGACCATCCTCTATTGTCGAATCAGATACCCTTTTGTTGGGAGCGTGTAGATACAATACGTGAAGGCGTCTATTATCGCAAGTGAGTGGAAGGTTTTCCCTAATTTCTTTCTCAGATTTGAATTTGAAGTCACTGATTGTTGCACTTCAAGACTATCATTTTTTATTTATTGTAAGATCAAATATGCTTATTTTATGGCTACTTTACAATTTGAAAAAAAATTTAAAAAACGTTTTTTTGTAAAAATTGATCAATTGATTGAAAGTTGAGGAGTCAACTGAGGAATCAGTTGTAAACTCAAATAACGATTACTTTCCTCTGCGTTGCAAAAGATTTAGAAATTTGTCAAATTCAATCTAATATCTTTCCAGCATCCTCATTCCGCACTGTCAAAGACATCATCCAAATCTCTGGATTGGAACCGAATTGAAGAACCCGAGTGTGGAGAAGAGCCAATGGTTCTTGGAGCTGTGTGATCTGCAAAACTCTCTGAAGTATCGTATCATGAATGGACTAATGCCCATTGTAGATAGTTTCAAGTTCAATAAGGAAGAAAAGGACGAAATTAACTACCTGGTGAGATTATCTTTAATTCTGCCATACACGGCCATATTATTATTTTATTACTGTCTGGTGGTAAGAAGAATATTCTCGAAAATTAGCAGAAAAATCTACCTGCAAACGTTTTAAAAGGTCGTTCATGAAGTAATTGCGTATTTTTTTTGAAATTAAGAATTTATTATTCTTTTGTCTTCTTCCAAAACTCCAAATAGTCCTCAACCCTTTTGAAGATTTTTTGGTCCAAACAAATTTGAAGGTCTTGAAATTGGTAATTATCCGGCGGAGCGATGTCTGGAGAATATGGTCGGTGGTCCATCATTTCGCGATTAAGCTCTGACATTTTCTTCGAGTCATAAAAGATACGTGAGGTCGAGGATTCTCTCTAAAATCTAGGTTTAGTCTTTCACACTTCAACATTGAATAAAAAGTGAAATTCTAAATGTGAATTAGAAAAGTTGTAGAAGTTTCTAGATTTAATAAAATTCAAATTATTTTCGCGCGCAAATTTCAAACAGTTGTATTTATGATACCTAATATTATTGAGGTGTGAAAGTGATGTCATTCGAAAGCCTAAAATTTCCTAAGGAAGTTTCTGGTAGTTTGAATTTTCCTATCACTCATTTTGTCGGTGTTATGAGCCTTCTAGTGTAACAATTATGTTACTGTGGGCATAAGAGAGTTAATGAAAGATCTACATGTCCTGTGTCAAATGATATTTGTGTTGTTAAAAGTGATTAAATTGTATAAATTTCTATAGTACCACTTCAAATGCATGGAGTATCACGATCTCTTACAAGTGCTGCATCACTTGGATCGGTTATTCTATCAGGAACTCAAGGACATGGTAATAAAGTTTGAGAAGCAGCGTTATCTCATTGCTGAGAGACTCTTCTTCCTCAAGGCGCCAAAGGAAATATTCAATTATGAATTACCCAGCAAGAGGAGTAAATTGTGAAAAGTAACGAAAAATTAAAACAAAAACGATAATTAGTTATTTGATAAATCTACCATGATTTGTAAATAAAAATAATATTTGTACACTACAATAAGGAAGGGTTTTCTCTGTATTTTATTTCTCACTAGTCACCACCATTGCCAATGGTCCATTGGTCAAGTCTAATCAAGGGAGGGACAGACAAAAGATTTCCCAGAATTCCTCTAAAGGCGGTCCTCGCTCAACAACAAAATTCCCCTTTATCTGGCGAACATTTGAGTGAGCTCATCAATTGTTTCAAATATTTTACAACTGTTTTTAAGTAAGTATTTATTCCTTATCTAATTCCAAATAGATGGATTTGAGTGGGAAAATTAGTGAGATAGAGGAGGGAGTGGGGATTACGATTCATATGGGCTTTCAAGATAATTCGCCCTCCTATATTTCACTAATTTTCTTGTACTTTAATTTTCCGATTTATGGGAAGGCGATGTACTAGCCTGCTGAGAATCGGCGAAAACAAAGCTTGTTTACTATTTTACGATTATTTGGAATTGGATAAGAGGCGAAAGCAAAAACCTGATAAGAACATGATTTAAATCAGGTTTGGTTTTCTGCGTCTCTTGCAGTTATCACATTTGGTTGAAATTACTTTTATTGTCAAAAAAAAATTTTATTTGATGAACAAAATTTTCATTTATACATCGGGGATTGGCGACAAGACGTTTCGAGGATGGGTTTATCATTCTCTTCTTCTGTTGTCTTTGAAAGTTGAACGGGGTATCTGTCTTCCCTTCGTCACCGCATATTAATCTGCATACATAAAACCAAATCTACTCAGTCTCATTTATATATAGGCCAGACTCTCTGATTGGCTCTCTATTATTAGTCAACATTTTCAATTCTCTCCTCACTCAAACTAAAATAATTTTCCTTTATTGACCAATGTAAAAACATTTTACTTTTTGAAACCATTGACTCTCAATGGCTATCGATCCAACATTTTCATTAAAAGTCTCATTGTTGCCTATTTCCAAAGCTTCAAAAATTATTATTTTATGAAAACTCTCTTCTTTTTACAAAACCTCTACATCAGAAAATTGTAATCTACATTCAGTAGATTCTGTGATATGGGAGGAGAGGTTTCCACCAGATTTCACATGTCATTTATATGATCCTGCCCTCTAGCTTTTTATGCTTCTACTTGTTTGCCCTACATTTTATCACATGAGCATTATAAATGCCTCCAAATTCTGATAGTCTTAGTTCATCAAGAACTTTTTTTTGATTTTATTCTTGAAAATGACCTTTACATCATATTAAAACTTCTCAACTAAATATTGGAAAAAGTAAGGATTTTAAGCAGTTGCAAAGTTAATTAATGAAATTCAATTTTCTCCTCGTCAAGTTATTTGTAAAGAGCAAGAACACGGTGACTATATAAAGATTTAATACAAATGATTTATTATTCCACTTATAGAATGTTAACTGAATCCCAAGTCATTTTCTTGTTCTGACACAACGAATCGATGTTGTCCTTGTGACACACATCTAGGTGATATCTTGTACTATTAAAGTTTTCAGTTATTCTCTCTAGGTTACTGGATTTGACCACTACGCCTATAATTTTATTAAAATAAGACATTAAAAAATTTATTTCTATATTAAAAATACTCACTCAAGTTTCTATGATTCAACACCCAAGATAGAATGACCTGTGACACTGAGAGATTCGTCTCTTCTGCGATTTCAATGAGCTTCTCGTGTTGTAGCAAGTCCACTGAACCGTTACCCAATGGGCTGTATGCTTGAAATTCTACGTGATCTATGCCGAAAACATTATCCAATGCCAGTCTAGTCTCTCTATAGTTCCTCTGAAACAGGGGATGGAATTCATTCTAAAGAAGATTCCACGTTTTAGCTCCAAGTTCCACTCTAGAATTATACTCTGATTTAACTGATCAAAAATTCTTTCTGAAAATTTGAATTTGGTGCGATATTTTCTTCAAAGGATACGCACTGAAATTAACGAATTTTTAACCCGTTCAACTTTCATCAGATAGATTTTCATCTAAAGATTACTTTGCCAAAGTTTTAGTCGGAAACTCGCCTTATTTCAGGGCGTATCCTAGGAAAAACATGTGGCGCCAAATTCAAATGTTTGCATACCTTCAAAGTAGGATTGATCGAAATTGACTTAATAATCGGATGAGCTCTTTCACTACGAATTGTTGACCAGTTCAAAAAAATGTTTTTTTATTATTATTTTGCTAATTCCGTATTCACCTACGATTAATCGTCTGTCTTGTCAACACTATTATCAGATGAGAGATCATTTCTACGTCAAGTGGTCTGAGAAATGATTTTTAGTTGTGTGGGATTTAAGCTAAATCATCCCCTCTATTTAGTAATGGCCTACAAACCTGAATTAGAGTCGGCTTGACAGAAAAGTACCCTCTCATCTCCTCAATATGACACGGCTGATAGTTTGATATCCCAATGCCCCTCAAGAATCGATAGTCACTCGGCACAAGCTTATCCATGACACATTGCTCTAAATTCCGCCAGGTCTCACGCCTGCTCTGGGCTAGATAGCCTCTCTTGTCGGCACCTGTCTTCACTTCAAAGCCTGGCCAGTGGACCAGGTAGAGATCAATGTAGTCCAAGTTGAGGCAGTCCCTCGACTCTGATAATGCCTCCTGTGTCCTGTTTAGTTTCATGTCCTTTGGAGCTTTCAATGGAAAAGTGTTTACCAGTGAGATTTCTATTGTTTTTTGGATTTCTTACACAACTTTGACGTAATATAGAGGTCCTTTCTGTCCACTAAGCCTTCCTCTAAGATACGATTCAGATATTCGCCTATTCTCTTTTCATTTGAGTATACTCTAGCGGTGTCTATGGAAATTTAATAGGTTTTAGATAACTATTCAAATTGAAAATAAAGAAACTTTCTTGAATGCATAAGCCAGTTTTTATAAGATTTTATATTACACGTATTAAGGTTCTATGATTTTTTTTCTCTAAATGTTAAAGTCTTTTTCATACATGTCATTCATCCAAAAGGTTAGGTAAATTTTCGCGTTTCCTATATGGAAAGTTTAGTATAAAATATTTATTAAATGATTCTCATTGGCTATTTTAATTTTTTAATTTAACAAACCGATTTTTACAAATTTGATCAGATCTGAGCGATGCTTTTTTGGTAGCTAGATCATTTTCTTCTATCCAAGTATTTTTTCGAAATTTGTTTCAGAGTTTCTTCAGAAAAAAGTCTTGGACATTTCTCGATTTTATTTCCTTGAAAAACTGACAAAAATCACCTGTCCTGATCTACTACTTAGTAGTAGGTAAAATTCCTACTTGAAAAATAATTTCTCGTTTTGTTGATTATTCAAAAGATATTCAAGAGCTCTATAATCTATGCTTGCGGGGTATTAAATAGTCAGAAGAAATATCTGGTTACTTTTCAAATTCAAATCAGATCTGAGGGTGATTGAAAAATACTTTTATCCGGTTTATACCAGTACTTCTAGGCTGACTAATCTAAGCTTCTACCTAGGAATTTTACAAAAAGTCTTAATGAACCTAACCTTGAATGGAATTAAAATTTCTTATACTTCTCACCTATTCCTCTATATCCGATTTGTATGGCCTTTCGAAGGCACTCCTCTAACTCTTCAAACACCTTGAAAGTACCATCTAAGATGAAATGATAATAATTTGATAATTACAAAAGATCTTTGGGATACTGCAATCCATCTGATCAACCCGGGACCTATCTACCTAGAGGAGGAAAGGAAATTCAAATTAGCTTTTCTCATAAAACTTTCAAGATTCGTTTTAAAAATGAGTTTCTAGATAAAATATTTATTCTGGTTTTTGCAGCACAGTGAGGATACATTTATATTCATAATTGAGCATTGAATTGGGGTTTTGTGTATAGCAGGTGGATAGGTCTCTTTTCTCTTCCTAATAAAACGTAAACAATTATTATTATTTTATTAAATAAACTTTCTTTTTATCTTACCAAGATTCTAAACCCAATGAGTTTTGCTGCATCAATAATCTCATCATAAGTGAATTCCACACTGAATTCGTTGGGCATTTCAGCAAAGTGATACAACAAAGGGCCCATATTGACCCAGTACCCACCGGGACGTAGAATGGAGTAGATATTCTCCAAATACTCCAATACATTGTGTGCAGTATCGATGAAGAATACTGTAGCTACACAATCCCATTCATCTGAACAAAGTTAGAGATATCGAGAACAAACCAGGATCTGTGCAAACCTCGAGAAAGTCCCCTGCGACCATAGAGAAGGACTCGGTCTCATTCTGTATTGTAGAAGGGTCCACGTCTGGTATTTTAATGGGACACAACTGGTCCTCTCGTGACTTGAGATTACAATACTGCGTGACCCAGGGATAGATGGTGTACATGTTTGGGGTGGAACAAGAGTTCAGAATGTAATAAGACGGAATGAGCATGTACAAGCAAAATTCATTGCCTTGTGAATGATAGCCGTGCCTAGCGAATTCCCAGGCTAATCTTCCGAGACCTGCCCCGGGGTTGAGGATTTTGTGCTTTGACCTAGAACAGTGGTTAGAGAAGAAGTTGATTACTTTTTCGATGGAGGCAAGAGTTTTTTTACAGCTGAAATGACAGGCTTGTAACAGGCTTCGCGTTCTTTCTCTCCTTCAACCGACCAGTCTCGCATTAGCATTTTGAAGACAGTTCGAATTTTGTCCAAATCCCCAGTGGTAAGTCCATATTTCTTCGAATTACAAACCTCACTAAGAGATTGATTTGGATCTATTTCAAGTGAGACTTTAAATAACTAACCGTTATCGTAGCCAGAAAAGTAGTCTTCACTGCCGAGGAAGGCTTCAATAAACTTGTAGTTTTCTCTGATGCAATTCTCTGATTTATTTATATATTCATTGAATTTGGGAACCAGCTTTTTGTGATTGTACGAAAGTTGATCATAATTTTCTGAAGCACACGATGTCTTTTTGAGGCAATAGTTTCTAAAAATTGAGGATGAAATAGAATAAGTTACTTGTAAGCTTTGAAGCATTGAACCGTCTTTGAGATGACTTCCTTTTCGAGCTCCACAGCATTCTGATCAACATCTGGGTCCATTTTAAATTCGAATTCGAGGGATGAGAAAACAAAATTTCACTTTCTCATTAAATTTACTCGTTTTAAAATTCGAAAGGCATAATTTTAAATTTACTATAATCAAATGAAAAACATCTAAGTCGTTGTCAGTCACACGATGATGACATATTCAGAAAGTGTTGTACCATCTACCAACACATCGAAACCTAAAGTAAATTCACATAATTATACATTCTCAGGGGGACTTGAATAGGAGTTTTCTGAGAGCCACAAGAGCTGGGAATTATGAAAAAGTACTCGATTTTCTCGCGTCCGGTGCTGACATAAATTCTTGCAATACGGTGAGCTTGTCTACTTTTCATTTATTTTAACTATCTCTTTTGCACTTTAGCTTCTTTGATATCCGAGAGATGAAAAGTATCTCTTTCATTTCAGTACTTTAATTTAAATTCATTTCTATAAGGACAATTATTAGTCAATAATGAATCTTCATCTATTCAGAATGGTCTCAATGGATTGCACTTGTCATCTAAAGAAGGGCACATTGAAATTGTGACCGAGCTGTTGAAATTAGGACTAAATGCCAACATAAAGTCAAATAAGGGAAATGCTCCCATCCATATCGCCAGTCTGGCTGGAAAGTATGAAATAATCAAAATTCTGATTGGTAACGGAGCCGGAGTGAATATACAATCGCAAAACGGATTTACTCCCCTCTACATGGCGGCACAGGAAAACCATATCGAATGTGTCCGATTGTTATTGGAGCATAACGCTAATCCCAATATCACTACAGACGATGGCTTCACGCCGCTTGCTGTCGCTATCCAACAAGGACACGACAAAACAGTTGCCTTATTGTTAGAAAATCATTCATCGTGAGTTCTACAGAATGTCTCTTAAAATTAATTCATTGAAAGAATTTTAAAAATTCTATTTTACAACGTAGAGGATTTAATTCACATTTAATTTTCGTTTAAATTTGTAATGCAAATTACTTGAGAATCTAAATATAGCCTGAATCTAGTCTCAACTTTGAACCATGATTAAAAAGAAATGGACAAATAAAAATATTCTTAAAATATTGATCACTCACTCGGATACACAGTGAAATTAGACAAATTGAAAACTCAAGATTCTCTAGACTGAAATCTTAGACTATATGCAAATTTATGCAATTTACAAGTTTCTTCTCTTTTTAGCTTTGTCTAAAGAACATTTTTTCAAGTTTCCGATTAATATTACTTTTTATCACTGCGTTGGAAAAAACATGCCTCTGTAAATTTCTTGCTAATTTTCATTGCAAAAAGCATTTACTCAATTAATAATTCTGCTATAGAATGCTTTTATAAGAGTATTTTTGCGCAAGACCTCTCAGGAATGTAAGTGCAAATCATTTCCATTGGAATCTCTGACTTTGGTCTTGTTCTAACTATTCGGATTGTGCCAACTTGCGTATGCCCAAGTTTAAGTCCAATTGAAAAATGTCATGTTTCAATCATTGTTATTGATAAAGTGTAATTGATTCATATCGTTTTGAATCAATTTATAATATCAAACAATTATTAGTAATTGATACAATTCATCTAAAATGCTTCCCAATAAATTCTCCTTTGCCACGTTGATATCTCAGATTACTGATAAATTATTAAGAATTCACAGACGCCAGCTATTAAATTAGCTGAAATTAACCTTCCTAGTCCCGCTAGAGTTACCTAAAACTTTGACCTTAGTGAGGATTATCGTCTCTAGATTAATGTTCTGTGTAGAAGAGCTAATAGTTTTCATTCCTTTCTGAACTTGGTTAAAAATACAAATTTTAATTTCGCGGGTATTTCCTTTGGATACAAAATTATAATCTTCTCAAAAAAATAATCGAAAACATTGAATGAATTAAAATACGTTTTATTTTTACAGTGAAAAATCCATTCAAAGTTTAAAAAAATATTCTGTTTAGATTAAAATAATCTAAAACTTTGAGATTTAATCAGGCCCAAGGAAAACAATTTAAAGTTAATCTCTCGCATTTTATTCTAGCGGCGGGGAAGGTTGCCTGCCCGCCCTTCATATCGCTGCCAAGAAGGACGATGTGAAGGCTGCTAGTCTCCTCTTGAACGGAGACGCTTCTGTTGACAATCAATCAGCTGTAGGTTGAACAAGAAGAAGGAAAGTTGAATAATGATTAACCTTTATGTATTTCTCCTTTACAGAGTGGATTTACTCCCCTTCACATTGCTGCACACTATGGAAATGTTAACGTAGCTCAGTTATTAATCAATCGTGGAGCTAATGTCAATTTCCAAGCAAAAGTGAGTCATTCATTGCCTTCTTTTTCAATTATCGATTTATTTTCTGCGTTTAATTTGATATTTTTATTATTTTTTTCTGAAATCAGCGCTCTTGTTATTGGACTTGATTTGTTTATAATTCGAACACTTTAGTCATTGTAATTTTACGCCCTTTTCACTAAAATCCAAAGAATTCAGATCTAATCCACGTGAAGGAGAAAATACTTGTAGCTACTTTAAAAGAGTTTTTCATTTCTCACCCACTCCACTTTTCGTATGTGAATGTATTTGATTTCAGTATTAAAATGGGTTTTAAAAATTAAAATGTATTCGTGCGAATTAAAAAAAAACCCTCCTTGATTTATCTCAATATTTTCCGTAGATCTCGTTTTCTCATGGCAACAAAATACATTTATTTATTCTGAGCTTGAATTCTTTATAGTGAAATTGTTTTTATATTTTGCAAAATTGCAAGAGTCTTATTTTGCATGAAATAACGGCGTATTTTCGCTCAGTTATTCGGTTATCAAATCGAGTCAATTTTGCGATTTTTAAGATCTCATTTTTAGTTGCTCCACTCATTCTACTCAAATTATTCAGAAAAATATTCTCTTTCCAATAATTTTCTCTTATCGAATTGCAATTTGAACAGTTTCTTAGTCCTAGAATCATTCCGTTCATTAATGAAAGCCGTTTTCGGAGGGATCCGAATAATTAGATAACTACACTGTCTTGATGTACCCTAGGCCACTGCTTATTGAAAAAAGTTCAGATCTCACAGCTTTGAGAAATATAGAGGATCCTAAATACAAATTCGATGAAAATATTTCTTCAAATAACCTCAATTATCTTTTGGATTAGCACTACTCGTAAGTAAATAGGTTGAAAATCAGATTTGATCAATTGAAATTGGACGAAAAAACCTTTTTCTCCTTACGAGTAGTACTTATCCAAAAGATAATTGAGGTTATTTGAAGAAATCTTCTCATCGAATTTGTATTC
>JJOG01003626.1:0-17642 GCA_000715275.1 Gyrodactylus salaris
AAGGTTTTCTTCATAATATAAGTCAGACAGATATTTTAATAGATCTATTGCGGATTTAGTATATATGTTACAGTCAATGTGTACAAGGATGTCATTCTATAGAATGACTAGCCATTCTATAGAACGCCGTCATTGTGTATAAAAGCTCTACGTTTATACACATTGCCTGTAGGTAATAAAATACCTTCCCCTTTCACACATTGACCGGTCAGTTTGTGTAATGATTTATCTATCCCATTCACTTTTATTTATATGCTGAGCTACAAATTATAATTTGAAATAAAGGTTTAATATTTATAAATTTTCTACATTTTTACAAGATCTTCATATGGTGTTGCTATTACTAAGTCTCTTGCTTTTTATTTTGCAAACGCATCTATTCAAATCGCAACCAGTTGGACAGTTTCATCTTTCAAAACCTTGACCGTTGTTTGAAGATGAGGCTGGCGAAGCTGATCGTAAACTTCTGGCACCATGTCTTTTTGGATAAAAATATATTTCGAAGGAATAATTCCATTAATTCCTATGAGTTTTTCAATGGTGCCATGTTTCGTGCCGATTTTGTATAAGGAATCAAGCAAATTTCCTATGATATTTGAAATATCAGTCTTAGCCCTGTCGACAGCTGGAACAATTTGCACTCAAAATCAAGCTCTGGCTTTCTTTTGTCTTTTTCGTTCATCGCCTGGAGAACTCGATACCCACTTGAGAATAAAATTACTCTTAAAAACGTGTGACCTATTCTTCTAGATGATCGATTCAACAATTAAACCATTACACAAACTGACCGGTCAATGTGTGAAAAGGGAAGGCATTTTATTACCTTCAGTCAATGCCAGCTGTCATTCTATGGAATGACATACTTATACACATTCACTGTAACATATACACGATTCCACGTGTTTATTTTGTCCTACAATCTTATTGGCTATTTTGGAGAGACAAAAAGGTATAATAACACGATTTTCAACAATGTTCGTACATGCTGACCTGTATCTAATATGTGTGATCCCAAAATGCAACATTTAGGTCTATTATTTAATTATCAACAATGATTCGTCTAGGTTCCATGTGTCATCAATCTTGTATCGTAGCAAATGAAAATTTAAAATTTTGATTAATAAATTTACCCAAAGTGACTTGAACTAATATTCTGGGTCTCATTCTGTGTAGCCATGGTCTCCTGAGCTCTTCGTTGCATAATATTAGCCTTGACACTGTTCAAAATGTGCTCCGGCAAATAGTTCATGATTGGCATTGGTGGGAAACCACTAGACGAAGGGAATATGGAGCAGGCCATTGATATGTAGTTGTGCCATAATGGCTGCAGACTATCCCTCTCATGGGGAGTTGTGAGGGGTCGCTTTGTCGATGAGCGGAGAATGCTGCTTGTTCGGTTCTCAGCCATGATAGTGCTGTTGAGAGAAAGTTGATGTTAAAGGCATACTACTGTCCTATTTATTTCATCTATGAAATTAAATGTCTTTCAAATCAGAATGTAGGCCAAAATTGAATTTGGTGTAAAAATTGATTTGCTTTGAGGGGCTCGGATGGACTATACATCCCAAATGTAGCCTAAGCTTGCTCACTTTGGATCAACAAATTGATTGATCAGCTGTATCCGATTGAAGATGTAATACCAGGCATAATTCATAGCCATTGGACAGGCAGATAGGAGAAACTCAACACCGGACACTGTCGATAGAATTATGGCCCAAATGTCTGTAGCGTCCAGACGAGAATGTCGACCCTGGAGAATGCAATTAATGGGATTGATCGTCTGCTTCAGCGGCTCAGTAGGAGAGGCTTAAAAATACATTTGAGTATTTTTTTTGTAAATGAAACAAAGACTTTAATTAATTTTTCTATCATTTCGTTAAGCAGTCTTTCATTAGTTTTTCTCAATCTGCATGTAGAACCAAAACATTTTAGTGTCTTATTGATTGAAATCCTTGGAAAACTTAATTTGAAAAATGACACATATCGAGAACAATTTAGTTTGTAAAATCATGAGAAAAGATTAGGGCGACCAAATAAGGCACCAGATTGAGTCAAAAATAGACAGTCAGGATAAAATTAGTGACAAAAAAGGCATTTATATAAAAAATGTGAAAAAATTCTTTAATTTTGATTAATTATTACACTTTTAATCAAATTTCAAACAACACCACAGAGACTATTGTAGTGAGTAATTTTACGTGATGAGAATATTTTTATCAGCAAAAAGCTTTCTAAAAGGCTTTAGAATCTTTTAATATAAATGTCTATCTAGCCTGAGAATGAGACTATCAATGAGAAATCAAATATACAAGCCTTTGTATTTCTTACACTAAATATATTAGCTTAAAGTACGGGATTGAAATTAGGTAAAATAAGGCATGAAATTAAAAAAAGTGACAAAAATATACATTTGTAACTTTTTTAGACTTGGCACTAGAACCCTTTTTCTTGGCTTTAATTGCTATTCACTGACTCAGAATTCAGCTTGTAACAAGTTGGCTAAAATAATGTATTTTGTGGCATTTGGTCGCCCTAGAAATGATTAAGAAGAATGTAAGAGAATCATAATTGACATTTGATTTTTTTAAAGTTCTTGTCACAAAAACAAGGTTTCAAAGAACTTTGTTCAAACTAACAGTCTACAGATGGGTTGTTGGGGTTCTTCTTAATCGGGGTGTTATTCGTGACACTGGCAGATAGATTCTGAGTTGCATTAACTGTGGAGGAGTGAAAGACTCGGGGGCCGCAAAAGTTGGTCGGATGATATCTATAACCGGAATACCAGATAGAATTGGCCCTCTCGATGAACACTGTAAAGTCCCACGAGGAGTCGAATTTGGAAGATTTATTCGATATTGACGTTAGGAGAGAGTTCTGTTTGAAGAAAATGTGAATATTTTATATCTTTATATCATATCAATATGCATTTTATTCATTCGTGTGACTTAGAAGCCTTTGAAGCTCAGGTTGTTCTTACGTAAATTTGTTCTCAATAAACCAATAGTTTTAAGTAAGAATTTTTTCATGCGGAGAACAAGTTCTTGGAGCCATGTGGATTTATTCTCATTTTGAAGAATGGATATCGGCTTTCCAGTAAGGTTGCACTGAGAAATCTCTAATCGATCAGTGCAAACAAAAATATGTTTAAAACCATATAAACGAGAGATGAAGATTTCACAAGAACCTCATTTAGTATGTCTGCTAATAAGGGAAATATCAAAAGCCTACTCTTTCTGGTATTGGCAAAAGTGGTATGATTTTATGAAGTATTATCGGCACAGATGAGTCCAAGACATCTATGACACTGATAATGGAGTCGGCATTAATCTGCGGCATTTTCGCTCGGCAGCCAGGATTACTTCCTTGTTGTTGCTGCATGTTGCTTTGTGAGAGATGAGAGTGGCTTGATCGGTTCTTGATGGAATCCAGAGTGGTATGGATACTCTTGCATTCCCTCAGGATTTGGATGGCTAAACGACGCGTTGTTTGACTGCAACTGCAGAGATGGATCTGGAATGAGAGGAAAGTTATTCAACCTGCGAAATGGGATATGTGGAATCCTCAGCTATCTTGTCGTTATAGGTATTTGATTTATTTTCAAGCTGAGACAGTACTTGAAAGTGTCTGGAAAATAATCCTAAATTTACGAACGTAAAAAATTCTATAAACAACTCACCGTTGCAAAGCCTTCGGCTTGAAAGACAGCGGAATGCTCATTATTCGTCAGGCTCATGACGCATTCCTTCTTCAAGGCAATCCTCCAATTCTGTAGAAATATGACTAGAGTTCGCAGACAACCCTCCATAACAAATGGTTGCTGGTCGGTCACTGTCTTGTGAATGAATTCGATATAGGCTAAAGGATGTTTAATTCTATAAATACTATATTCATTCATACTTTCCTACTCTAACAAATTACTCTTTTATGATACATCTGTTGACCCAGCGGCCTAACTCTAAAAATCAGAAAAATCGATCGTTTGATTTAAAAGTTTACTTTTGACAAAGGTTTTAGGCCCAAGGAATTATATAGATTCATTGAAATGAAGTTACTACGTACTAGTAATAGTCTTGAGCCGATAGGCAGGAACATCGAGAATCAAGTTGACTATGGCTTGCTGGGCCATTTGCCTAATGTCCTCATACATGTTCAATGTGATTCTGGATAGGAATTCGATAAACTCAACCTTGAGCATGTTTATTGGCATGAGACGTGGTATGCTGGCGAGGCATGTCCTTAATAGGGCCAACTTGTGATGGCCATCTTCCCCGATGAGGTTCAAGAGATTGGCATTTTTCGAGGGATTATTAGATTCAACTCTATAACCCAGCTGTACATTGAGTTCAATGAGCGATGAGGTTCCACTGATTGAAGGGGCTTGAAAAGATGTTGTGTTATCAATATTCTAAAGAGGTATCTTTATTTGCAAAGTCGAGAAATAAGGAACCAACTCAAATTTAGTAAAAAAACGCAGACCCCGTTAGAGTTGATGATATAAATATCAACAAACCTGTCCTCATCAGATTCCTGCACACGTGGGCATCCAAGAGTTTTATGATGGCCTCGAACGCTGTCCGGACATCTTTGAGGTAGACGGAAATATTCTGGATTGTCGATAGACTCTCCGACAATGGCCCAGACTGGTTGGTCCTCTTCGTCACCAACGGATTTGACGTCATTGTATGCGGGAACATGATTAGTGGATTGGTGCTATTCGAAGTTTGATGGTAGTGGCCGGTTTCCATTTCGAGATTGCGTTGTTGCAGCTGATTTGTGATCAGAAGAAAGGCATACAACCCAATATGCATTCTCTAAATTGACATGTTCAAGCATTATTGTATTTTCGCTCAGATAATGTTTTAATTTTAGTAAGTTTAAAAATCCATCGGATAGTTTATGAAAATAGAGATAAAATGGTCTTTACAGAGAAATAATGAATTAGAGACGTTATATAGGTCGTAATTAACTTGATGCCTGGTTAGTGTACTACTCTCAAATAGAGAATGAGTCATTTGTTGGGTCGAGAGAGAAAATATGGTATTGAATGTAAAGAAATGTGCTGTCTGACCTGATGAAAGCTTAAGAGCCTAAAACGAGAACGATATTTATCAGTCTACTAAATGAACAAGAATTGAAAAGGATTACAAAGCTATCATGAACGAAGGAAAGAGATTTGATGAAAATAGAAAAACTCAAATTTTAAATCACTCGAAATCAAAGAAAAACTAGACTAAAATTACAATGAAAGAAAGAAATCAATTAATGCACTCACCTCTGGTTGTAGAGTTATATTTTTCGAATTTTTATTCGCTCCAATCAAATCAAAGATGATCTCGCCAATCGCAAAGTCAAGTTTGTCCTGAAAAGAAATTAGTTAAAGTCAAAAAATAAATTGAGAAGCTTGATTATAACAAACCTGAGAGATGAGTTCAATAATTCGAATGAAAATGGCTGAATTGGCATCTTTGGGGACTACTCCACGAGAGTTCTTTGGGAAGAGGCCATTCACAATTGCCTGGAGTCGGTTTTGGGTTTCTGAGTGCTTCTCACCCTTGAATCGTATCATGTAGACCCTAGAAGAGTCATATGAGATTATTAGTTAAATGAATTAAACCAGTAAGATTATCATATTTTCTATCTCGAATTTGATTGGCTAATTTTCATTTAAATACATATTCTCAATGAAAATTCACACACACTCACCATAGTAGACGGAATAAGGAGCCAATGCCGATCTCGGCCACTTTAGTATCCCTACTCTTTATGAGGGAAAGACAATTGTGCATTAGCGTGGATAAATGAGTAATGAAAAAGGTCTTTGTAGCAACACACAAGAGACAAGTGGTCATCTGTAAGAGGTCCAGTACATGCTTCTTCTTCGATGCCATTTCCGAGCAGGGCACGTAGAGCATCTCGACGAGATTCTTCAACGCTGGTATATTTATCTCGGACTTTGCTTCCGATGCCACCGGCAATAGGACCTCCACAAACAGCCCGGCTAGGGCATATTTGATCTCCTTCTCTCGAACATCGAGAAAGTAGCGCCCAAGAAGGTTTAGGAATTCGAAGCATTCCACGAAATCTTCGATTGGGTGCATCTAAGAGGAGGAGTTTGATAAGTTTCTATTACTACAGATTAAAATTGCGTGCCAATTTATTTGACTTTGGGCTCATCTAAGAAAGGAGGGAAAACGCGACTTTTGAACTTGGAAACTTGATGAAAATAATATTAAAAAGTAACATTTACGCAATGAAGAGATTTCATGTCCATTTAGTCTGTACTCAGACAAGGTATTGACCTTTGTCCAAGTAAATAAAGCAATAAAATCCCTATTTTCCGTCTTTTCATTTAATGAATTGGTATATCTTCCTACTTCTAACAAGTGTAATGAATAAAGCTATCGGAAATATTCCTTTAACCCTTTTCTACCGGCTTAGCATTCAACATCAGAAGACGATAACTCTGAAATTAAATAATAAAAATTGAGAAAAATCTATTTTAGGTCAGAATTTGATAATATCGAAGCTTCTGCCGAATTAATTTTCTTTGTGACATGTTTGTTCTGATAAAAAAAAATCAAGACAGGAGCCAAATCAAATAAATTGAAAGCGTTAGGAAGTCTCAAAAAGCTCACCTTAACTCTGAAGAACTTCATTCCCGTTATCAAGGAGCGTATGCATTGGATATTGTGATTATTAATTTCACGACTTCTCAGCTCATTGAGTTGACTCTTGAACTTCCTCTCAATCATACTCAATCGATGTTGTGATATAACACCGACCACTTCAGCGTGCATGTCTGATGCTGTGTGTAGATTCTTTTCATTTCGATTTGTATGAATGCTGTGAAGAAATCACGAGATAAATTGTTATTAGGGACTTGCCTTATGATAAGAAGTTATTCTTGGTTCTCAGAGGGAACAGTTGAGTTATTAATTTCTATACCAACTTATGCACCAAATTTGGAATTTTTTAATCCCAATGTTTGACTTTTGGAGCTATTGTTGATATACTTTATTCGTAAACAGGTTTGTATTTTGATTATAAAAATATCAAACATTTCAAGAAAAAAAAATTTACAGACTTTTTCTAGTTGTAATTCTATTATTTAATATGTAATTCTCTTTGGCTGCTGTCTGCTATTTCACAGATTGTGATCAATTTAAATATTCTCTTTTCGCACTTGGCAGCGATTTCATTAAATAAACTTTTAGGCTTGAAATTAATCAATTAATGATAGCACTCTAAAGAGAGTCATTAAGCCAATTATTACTAGCAACGATTCAATCTTTAATAACTACCTAGAAAATGCCCAAAGAAGTAAATCTAAAGATTTTCTACCTCATGTTGTGATTACTTTAATGTTTGTCAAAAATGTCTGTGCCTTGTTAATCCTAACTCATGCACGCTTCAGAGCTTCTGGTTGGATACTTATAGGATCAATTTTTAAGAGAAATGGATTACTCTACTTGAGACCATGAAAGAGGGTCTGTGAAAATAATCAGATCAATATTAGATAGAGTTATCGAATGACAAAATCAGGGTTTTTTTTCAAAACAAACTAACGTCAGTAGCAGCGACAAGTTTTAATTAAAATAAAACGTCTGGTAGATTTAAAATTAATATAAATAGACTAACTCTTCTTTATAGAGGAAATGCTGAAAGCTCTGATCGATAATCTTTATGATTATTTCATCATGTCCCGGATGAAATGACAGCTGTCTGAGCACACTTATCAGCACTTGACAATATAGAATGTCGATGGAAAGCTAAGAAACGGCAAAAATAAATACAAAACTTACATTTCTTTTCTCAATGAGATACTCATATTCTGGATTACGTATACTCCGACTAGAGAGAAGTTTACTCTGATCTTGTGCAGGAGGCATGTATTTAAGCTTGTTGTTGGAAAAGAATTTCTAAGGGAAATTAGAGTATAAAAATTACTCCAAAAGAATGTTGGGATTGATGCCAGTCGTACATTGCCTGCAGGATTGAGGGCAGGGAGTGTTCAGACGCCAAGCGGAGGGAGTGAAGGATTTGTTTAAAGTAATTGTCTTCGTATATCCGAAGGAGCTTGACAAGACTGTTTTTGTCATTTCTCAATTGATCTTCTGTAAATATTCTATCCACTTTGGTCTGACAAATGTTAAAAAACTCTTGAAGTAGAGAGTTTAGGACTATTTCACCTGGCCTCATTTTAAATTAATTTTTAAAACATTTACAAATACAAACCACTTGAACCTTAATTTTTGTCTGTCTCTTATTGTTCTAATCAGTGAATTTTTCGAAAAAGATGTTAAGAAACCTTTCCCGTTTGGGCGTTCAAAAGTTTCCTACAACCTTTAGAAGTGTCGTTTCAAACACTATTAATGAAGCAAAACATACCATAACGCCGAGATCTAATAAAATTGTCGGCTATTGGCTTGGAGGAATGGCGGGTATGGTTACTGGAGCGATATTCTTGGGAGGTGTTACGCGCCTTACAGAATCTGGTCTATCCATGGTTGATTGGCATCCCTTCAAGGAGCTTCCTCCAATGTCTCATGATAGTTGGGTGGAGAAATTTGAAATCTACAAGCAATTTCCTGAATATGAATAGTAAGTTTTGATCTAATCAATATTTTTTTCAGTTTAAAATATACAAACTTGAGCGTTTTGTTAATTCATATTCTCTTCCGGTATCTTATTTGATATCTAAAGAAGGTAGAATAATCAAATTTTAACTTATAAAGCTAAATTTTAGAAAATTAATACTGCAAATTAGTTAAAATTGTTTCCTTATACACCGGCCATAGTTTGGAAAAAGAATTTTTGGTTCTCATCAGTTTTAATTTGCTTAAATCACCATATAAAAAGGAGGGGCTTATTAATTACGAAACTGACATTACGATATTATGTGGAGACTTTAACCGGTCGTTATGCAAACCATAAAAGTCGGATTATTTTTCACCCCTTTTTGATCTCACAAATGATCTCAAACTAAACCAAGTTACTGCCTATCCAACGATCAGGACATCAAACAAATTTCTCAACTTGTTGTTGACGGATGACCATAACTCAAATCGCTTGTCCAACTCAATCACGAATTTCTATTTCAACATGGATTTAACTTAGAATTATTCACGCAATTCCTAACAACATCTAAAAGATAACCATAAACTCACGAAAAAAAAATGGATTCTCAGACCAGAACATCTATGAAAACACCATTGTCAAAGACTAAATTTCTCATCAAGACCGAGAGGAAAAACAAAAGTACATCCAAGTTCTGTCCGAACCAAATTAACAACTACTTTGGCTCAAACTGAACGGGTCAGATCACGAACCAATCACGGTTGATGAATTGATAGAGCTTATGAAAGGCTCAAAATCCAAAAATTTTTACCAACTACTGCTCACTAGAGTTATTATTATCGATGGATTCCTTTTTTCGAGCTTACAAATTTCATTTACAACGTTGGCTTAACGATGAATGATGACAAATCTTATATAATCTGAATGTAAATAAAATTTTCCACAATAGTGTGCCCTATACTTTCACATCATACCGTGGAAAGAAAAAATTGAAATACTTGTTAGAAATGCAATTACTTTCCGAACAACATAATACATTTTCTCTTTTCTTTAAAGCAACATCAAAACTAAGGGAGAATTCACTCTTCAGGACTTTAAGAGAATCTGGTGGATGGAGTATTTGCATCGGGTCTGGGGTCGGCTTATTGGAGCAACATTCCTCTTGCCGGCTGGTTATTTCTATATGAAAGGCTACCTGAGTCCTAGCATGAAGAAGAAGGTCCTTCTTCTCGGTTCTCTCATTGGATTTCAAGTGAGTTTTATAATAAAACTTTTATTGGTCACTAAATTTTTTAGTTTTAGAGAATTCTTTGCATATTATGAAGTTGTTTGTAGCCCTTTGATCCTAAATAAGGATTCCTTAAACAAAATTTAAACCAAGTTAATCCTAGGGCGCTCTCGGCTGGTACATGGTGAGAAGTGGTCTCGAGAAGCCATACAATGAAAACGAGTCATCAGACATCCCACGCGTCTCACACTTTCGTCTCTGCGCGCATCTCTCCTCAGCAGCTCTGTTATACTCTCTGTTCTTCTGGAATTCCCTGAATCACCTCTACGACTACAGTGGCCTTAAGAAGTTCGACGGAGTGAAGACCCTAAAGATTCTCGGTCATTCCACCAAGGGGGTCTTTTTGGTGACATTTATCTACGGCGCCTTTGTTGCCGGAATGGACGCCGGTCTAGTCTACAACGGCTGGCCTTTGATGGGAAACAGCATTGTCCCTAGTGACCTTATCGAGGAAAAGTATCGTGGAGTGATTTCCAATTTGGTCTATAACCCCAGCGCCATTCAGTTCGTCCACAGGACCCTGGCCTATACAACAGCTGGTGCTGTGTCTGTTCTCTGGCTGGTTACTCTGAGATCTGGTGCACCGCCTGTCATTAGAATGGCTAGCAATGCCATTGTCTGTGCTACGACTCTGCAAATCATACTCGGGATTACAGCACTGGTCAATTATGTTCCAGTTTATTTGGGGTCCGCTCATCAGATGAGTAGTGTTGTTTTATTATCGACTCTTCTCTATTATACTAACCTATTGAAACATGTACCCAAGTAATTTATCATCAAGATTATATGAAAAATAAACATTTTATCTAAAGTTGTTATTTGTTCAAAATAAGACCATTTTGATTCAGTTTCGTGAGATTTATCAACTGAGATTTTGTTCAACTCGTTTTTTAACTAAAAGAACATTTTTTATAAGTAAGTCCTTGCTTCACTCGAAGCAAAAATGAGCAGGGACAAATAGAATTCGAGATGAATGTTTTATGAAAGCAGTCAGCACACGAAGGACCATCAGATCAATAAAGAGTGATCAAAAGTCAAGATTATAAAAAAATAGTTTATTTATTAAAAAAGTAATTGAATACTCTTTCTAAATTCTTCATTAATTTCAGTGTCATTGCTAGCTATTAGAATGGAATAATGATCAAATAACTGCTTCATAAGGTCTGGTTCATCGATAATTTCAATGCCACGAATTCTCTTCACAGCAAGATCTGAAAGAAGGTCAAAGACTTGATTTATTGTCAAGCACATGACATTGGCGAACCCAATCATCTTATACCTCTTTATCTGATCATCTATGGACCCACAAGAATCAAGTCCTGGTAATTCACAGCCTCTAGCGATGAAATTACCTCTCATGACCTCACCAAACTTGTCGTTCATATTTATCTGCTCGTAATTTATCAGAGTCAAGTTGGGTATTGACTTTTGCATTGAAGTCAAAAAATCATCAACAAAATTTGCTTTAAGATAAACAAAGACACATTCTGCAATAATAAGGGTTGGAGAGTTCAAGTCAAACTTCAAGTCTTGAAGGAGAGAAAACAAATCCTGAGGGTTATCGGAGATATCATAGTGGAATAAGTGATAGAAACTACTGTGATATTGAACTGATTCATCAATACTACTGAGGCGAATGTTGGCATCGTTCTTTATCAAGTCATTGAGCTTTGGATTCTTCTTTATTGTTGAGATTTTTTCCATGACATTTTCCATTAAATCAACTTCGACCATTAATTTGGGTATGACATTGTCTGCGATCATTTTGAAAATGAGAGTATCGAAGCCAGCTCCAATGTTTAGTACCTGGCAGTTGTTGTGATTTTTAACAAAGTTGTAGACAAATGCACGGAACGATTCTGTCCTGATGTAATATCCGATATTCATCTCTGGAGTTGATGATTTCTTGGTATTCTTGGAAAAGTACTTGATAAATTCATCTTTGTAGTATTTTTTATTGACAGCATAACATTTGCTATCAGTCGCCTGATCATTGGTCTGTTGTATCTGACTTTTCATAATTCAAAAATCCGCGGAGTGTTTTTAAAAAATTTCATAAATTTTCAACTGTCGTTTTATTAAGGGTAACAGTTAGCGCATCACTTGACTGCTTGATCTAGCACGCATACTACCATGAATTACACAAAGTTGATAAAGCCAGACAAATCTCCACTCACGGATCTAGAGAAAGACATTGATAAGGCAATTATCGATATCCAACGCCATGAATCATGGGCGGCCACTCTCAAGCTCCTACATGTCTGTGAAGCTAAGGTTATTGCATCTGGCACTGAAAAGGCTATCGTGATCTACGTACCTGTCCCTCAGCTCAACTCCTACCAACGCATCCACAAGAGACTCGTTGGCGAGCTTGAGAAGAAGCTCTCTGGCACCCATGTTATGATCTGTGCCTTCAGGAGGATTCTACCTAAGCCAAAGCGTAAATCTAGGTGCAATCCTAAGCAAAAGAGACCCAGGAGTAGAACTCTTACCGAGGTCCACGACAATATCCTCAGGGATTTGGTATACCCAGCTGAGATTGTTGGAAAGAGGATTCAGATGAAGACTGATGGTAGTGCCATGATCAAATGCCACCTTGACCTTGCTCAGAGAACAGAGATTGAACATAAAATCAGAGCAATCACTGGCATCTATAAGAGACTCACTGGAAAGAATGTGTTATTTGAATTTCCAGAGCATGTTTTCTAAATAAATTATGTATCGGGAATAAAGCCATCTTTTACAGTGCTTTGGTAACTGATATTAATAAAATCTTTACGCTTGAACATTTACTTTAATTTATAGACTCTTAGCTCTACTAGTTAGATCGGCAATCCTCCAATGAAATGACTACAAGTCACTAAAATTAATATACACAGGATTTCATTAAATTATAAATTGTTATAGACGCTACATTCTAAAATAATGATGAGTAACGATTCTTGTTATAGAGGAACTGAAACGAACGCAAGTCTCAGACACCAACGCAACAAAAATAAATACTTCTATCTCCGACAGGTAACCAACAATCTCTGAGATTCAATCTCAGAACAATTGTCGTAAGGAAATCAAAAGCAGCCTGGCCACCATGAGAACTAAACAATGGCCGGCCGTGAATAAGCACATACTCTTCAATGAGCAAACATTAACATTGCAAAACCATAAACGATAAAACGTTCTATTAAGAAAAAAAATACTATCACGGAGATGGGAAAGTTGAATTAAATGAAAGTTTAAGAGTTATTCTATTTGTACAAAAAATTATACATAACTTATTCAATAGAGACTTCAGCACCAAGAGCCGTCAAAATTTTCTTGATTTCTTCAGCCTCTTCCTTCGAAACGTCTTTTTTAACAAATTCTGGAGCTCCCTCAACGAGTTTCTTTGCTTGTACTAAATTTAGCTCAGTGACAATGCCTTTAATTTCTTTTATGAGAGGAACCTTTTTGGTGGGATCAAACTTTAACAATTTCACGCTAAATAAAGTCTTTGTTGCAACTTCTTCTGTCGACCCCTCACCGCTCCCAGCTTGTTGAGTGATAGGCATAGCAGCAACGGGCATTGCAAAGTCGGAAGGATTAATATTCAGACGTTTCTGCAACAACTCATTTAGGTCGGCCACCTCTGCAATGGTTAGATGAGAGATTGTGTCAACAATTCCTTCAATCTTTTTGGGAAAGATTTTATTTCCATCTAATACTGGTTCTTGTATTGTGCTGAATGACTTCAGAGGGAATTTCAAGAATTTAAATGTCGAGATTGTAGAGAGTAATTTAGTTCTGATCATTTTTGCTGTTATTTGAATTTTTCTTGCAATATAAGAATTTAAGCACAACCTTCAAATTTTTTGTTTATAACATTCAAAATTACAAACTAAAAACATGAGCTGGTTAGATTTAGATGTTAAACTCTCAGATAACACCCTCAAGTTCCTCAACGAGAATGGATTTGATAAGCCCACTATCATTCAGGTAAAAATATTTTAATAAATTCTTAGAAATATGCTGTTCCTCTCATTCTAAAACATAAGGATGTTGCAGCTGAAGCTGTAACTGGTTCCGGAAAGACTCTCGCTTTTCTAGTTCCTTCAGTTGAAATTGTCCTCAGAAATCTATCCTCGTCAGGAACAAAAGTCCTCATTCTTTCTCCCACCAATGAATTGGCTATTCAGACATTTGAAATCTTGACGTCCTTCCTGACACATTTCACAGAATTTGGGTAAATTCATCTAATAATCAATAATCCTAGACTAAATTGTCAATTAATTTCCGGGATAAACTCTCACAATGGTTATTGCAGCAAATATGACGACATTGCCGATTACTTGAAGAATAAGCCGCAATTCGTAATTGCAACACCTGGTCGATTAACTGATGTATTTAAGCTTCAATTGGAAAAGGATGGCAGTTATATAGAAAAGAAACACATTGTCCTCTCGAATACTGTGGTTAGGGGAATAAGAAGTATTGTGAGTACTTTAGTTATTAGTTTGTGGCTTATATAAATCCTATTCATAGACATATCAAAGACCAAAATTGTCTCATTAAAATTACAATTAATCAAAATTTTTATCATTTCTTCTGGAATACCGTTCATAATACAATCTGTTAGGTTGTTCGAAAAGTGATTGCGTTTACATTTTTTTTCTCACGAGAATTTATATTTTCCCATTACTCAAATTTGAAAAAAAAAATATTTTAGGACCTCTTGGTTCTAGATGAAGCTGATAGACTCTTGGACCTCGGATTCGAAGAGCAGTAAGACCTCCATTTTCCTAATTACAAATTCAGATTAGACTTTATCTTTGGCATCTGCTCAAGACAGCGTAGAACGGCCCTCTTTTCCGCTACACAAACTAAAAAGGTTGAAGAGCTATTCAAGGCTGGACTGAGAAACCCGGTTAGATTATCTGTTAAGGAATCGGCCATCGCCAGAAACTCTCATTTGCCACAATTACTAAAACTCGATTACGTTGTGAGTCATTCTTTTGCTGATTAAATATTTTTTTCAAATTCATTGAGCTACAAGTTTTTCCACGAATTCCATCGGATTATAGCTCAAGATTTATCCTTACTTCACTTTTAAACATATCGCAGAGTATTAAAAAGATTTTTTTTTCAACAAGAACGTTTTTCATTGGTCTATATAATCAGTAGATAGAGAAGAGAAGAAAGACATAGATATTTATATTAAATGTCAAATGTCAAATGTACACCATCAATTGAGTGCATTATGAATGATGAAAAGGTAAGAGTTCAGCAGGGAAAAAAGTTTAGTCACCCAAAAGAAACCTTGTTGTAGGAACAAGTTAGATCAGGGAAACTTGAGTAAACATGAGTTGATGAATCTATCATTTCGTTTCACAGAGTCTCCCCAGGGAGGAAAAGTTTGCATATCTAATCAATTTTCTGCGCGCCCACCGCAACAACAAAATCCTAATCTTCCTCGCGACATGTTCTTGTGTCACGTACTTTAAGAAGATTCTCACGGAAACTCTAAAAGGCCAACCTGAGGATAAAATTCGCAAATCCCTACTCACCAAGAACCAGAGGGCCAACATCTTTGCTGTCCATGGCAAGTTGAAGAATAAGAGGATAGATATTTTTAATAAATTTAAAAATTCAATCAAGTAAGTACACGCATGTTTGTAAAAATGCACTCATTTCTATTCCATTAAATAGCGTTGTGCTAAAAAAATTCTCTGATCACATGTGGTTGAGGGTTCTGATCGGTATTTTTTCCCTTGAGTCAAACTTCTGGGGGGCCTAGAAGGTAGAATTCAAGGCGTTCTAGCGTTTAGTTTTTATGCCATCAAGGTTTTGTTTGAACTCATAATTCGCACTTTATTTTATAATTCGTAGATCTATGCTCATTGGTCAATACTTGAAAGTACTTGTGTGCTTTCCACACATACCGGATTTACGAAAGTTTAATTCATCTCTTTTTTCAAGCGGAATCATGATTTGTACTGATGTCCTGGCGAGAGGAATAGACGTCCCATCGGTGAATTGGGTCATTCAATTCGATCCACCATCAAATGCTGAGTGAGTTCTCAGTGAATTTTATCATTTCTTCTTTGAAATTTCCTTTTGTAAGATCCATTATTTTGATGAATAACCTCTTAGCTCCTTCGTCCACCGTTGTGGCAGAACGGCGAGATTCGGAAAATTCGGCAACGCCCTTCTAATGATAAGTGAAAATGAAGAATCCTACGTAAATTACCTCAATATCAGTCATAATGTGAGTTGAAATGCATTTCTCTCTTGAATTCTACAGAATAAAGCTGCGTATTATTTCCACCTTTTCTATAACTCCTTCTTCTGATTTGTAATTTTTCCCTTTCTAGATTCAAGTTGAAGAGATGGACGATTCGGCTCTTTTGGAGGATAAAACTGTCAACAAACCAGACGAGCCTGACCTCTCTCCAGTGGAATGTCGTAAGATTGTCCAAAAAATGTGCCAACAAGATAAGTAAGCGCATCCACACAGATTTCATTCAAAGAAATCACTAGTGTTAATCACATCTTACTTTCTTCTAGACTGACCTATGAGTTGAGTATGAAAGCATACGTTTCCTACATTCAGTTCTACCGGAAGCACGAGTTAAACTTGATCTTTCAAGTGAAAAGTGAGTCTACACTTTGTTGAGATAACCAACTTGTACACTCAATACAATTTATGACTCATTTCTGGGTCAACCAAAACCTATTATCACACAAACTTTGACGCTTCATAACTTTGTTAATACCTACTCTTTCATCAGTATAATATGATTAGACCAAGTTTGAAAAGTCTCTAAAAATAATACACGTGCAAAGAATGATTTTTTTTTAAATTTCGTCTTAACTAATATTCTCTTGAGCAATGTTATTTCATGTCCAATATACTAATGAGCTACGATTTCTTAGATATTGATTTTGCAAATCTTGCAAATTCCTTTGGCCTCCTAAGGATGCCGAGGATGCCAGAACTGAGAGGTGTCGATGTATCAGCCTATCAGCCGCCAGCGAAGGAAATTCCCATTGAAAATCTCGAGTACAAGTAAGATGATTCTTTGGTACCTATAAATTGGCCTCCTTTTTCGATAACTCTCCCACCTCTGAGTCCTTGTTGAATAGGAAGAGTTTAGATGGTGAGAAAGTTTAATTTTGTGTCGTAGATACGTGTAATATGGTTTTAATGGCTTTCTGTTAATTTAATCATGACTAGGCCTATAGAGGTGCAGACAAAAATTTACTATTTTTTGTTTGATCATCAATCTGTCTGAAATCATCAGCTGATTCATGCTTGGCTGGCTCACAATGTTTGTCCGCGACCGACTTCCTTTATTGTGATATTATTTTCTTAACCCTTTAAGCCTCATTTTTCCTCATCTTACGTAGTAGAAGACTTAAAATTTGCACAAGTATGTAACTGTGTTTGAATAACAAGAAACAAGACATAATTATTCTATTCTTTTGACTGTATTCTATTGAAAGAGGCAAAAGACCTCATTTATCTTCAAAGAAACCGTGAATATCTCACAAACTAAATATTTTTGGAAAAATTCTCATAACCGAAAAGTTCTTAAAATTTAATTTTTTACTTAAAAAATAAGAATTATCATTAAATTTTAGAGTCCAACCGAAAAATAGACCAAGATAAATTTACTAAAGGACTATATCGGTTAACCCTACTCTTTAGAGTAACCCAAGACCTTTAAACTACTCTCATAAGTGACCGAATATGGAGATGCTATTTTGCCACGAATTTAGATTTATTTATAAGAATAAAACT
>JJOG01003627.1:0-30194 GCA_000715275.1 Gyrodactylus salaris
ATTATTTCAGCCATTTCTTAGGCGCTATTAGGCGTATTTATTTCTTCCCTCAGCCTTTTAAAGATCTTTTTAAATCCCCTTTTCATTATCGCCCTTTCATATTAACACCTCCTTTAAACCCTTTTCTTAGCCTAACGACTTTTAAGATCTTTCCAAATGCATTTCTATTTCCCTCTTCCTCCTTTTCTTTCCTATTTTTCCCGATCATCCATTATTGAAATGAACTACCTTTTTGTTTAAGAATGAAACTCTTTATTTTACTCCCCGTGGTCCCTATTTCAATTTTCTTCTTCCCCTACCTAATTCTTCAAAATTGTCCCGTTTTACCCATTTTAAAAAATATCAACCATTTTTCAGTTCTTTTTAAATCCCTTTTTCCCTCTATATCCTCCCCCTTCCTCCCTTTTTTTCACATTTTATTTTCCCCTTTTGTCCCTTTTCTCCCACTTTTCATATTCTATCCACTCCCTCTCCAACCCCGCCCTTTTCCCCCGTCTCAGAGCTCCCCAATCGCGGCGAAGCGCGAGCGGTTCAGCTAGTCAAATTTAAATAAATTTGCAGCTTTGAAACAAATTTCAAATTAAGCTTTTATTAACTAAACTTTATTTTTATCATCTTCTGAGCTTTTCTTGAAGGAATTTTGTAATTTACAAGAATCATTCTAGAATAAGATTAATAAACAATTCTAGTCCATAATACTGTACTTATCTTGTGAGTGGGACAACTATTCCAGATTCCGGATGAGCGCTAACTCAAGACTCAATATACGATGACATGATCAATAAAGTTTATAGTCTTGATTTTTCTTTGGTAAAGGTCAGCACAGGTGATCGTTAACGAAGATAATAAAGAAACGTGGTACTTTTAGCCAATGAAATTAGAGTTAGAAAATAATAAATGGACTCGACAGTGTATGCTGAACGTCTACTTCGTGTAAATTTTACACAACTGACACGTTAATGGTTACCTGTACTGACCTGTATTGAACATTCAACTCTCAATTTCATTGATACGTAAGACCGGTCGAGGAAGTTTTCGATTGAAAAATTTAGAGGTTAATTTTTTCAAATTAAAAAATACGATTTTGATTGCACTACATTGAAGAAGTGTCTATTTTCTAGACATTAAAATTATTCCAGCTACTAAAAAGTAGTGAAATGATAAATGACATAAAATCTCACAAAACCACGTTGGTAATAATTGATTGGGTATCTAAAAGAAATGTTTTTTAGTCTAAATTTTAATTGTAAGCAAATTGCTACGTTGTTAGATTCTGGGCAGATTTACCTACTCTCGTTTTAACCATTCCAGTCATTAAAAATGTCTCAATGCAAACTAGAAAGATATTCTAAAAGACTCACCTGACATGAAGAAATCCAGGAGTCAGTCCCCTTGAAAATGCTGTCATCTTCAATATTGAGCAAATGTAAAATGGAAACAGCACAATAGACCCCTCGTACATCAGCCTCGCCATCTTTATTCAATGCAAAAGAGCCGTCCTCCAGTTTAATCGAGCGAATCCATTCCAAAATGCCTTCACGATTAACAATCTTTAGCGCATCCTCACACTCTAACGAAGCTAAGCAGTTAAGAGCAGCATAAGAAGTAGCCAGGTGGGATATCTGCTTTGGGCCGCCACCAAAGCCGCCGGAGGAGTTCTGACAAGCCTTCAAATGGTCGATCGTCTTCCTTTTCAAGTCATCGTCGATTTCAACCCCAAGAAGTTTCAGTGAGTGGATGAGCCAATAAGCGAGCCATGGCTGACTGCAAGTGAAGGCAGTCATCCCCGAGGGAAGTTCATAGAGACGGCTGAGACAATATTGTGAATGGTAGGACTTGAGTAAGACTGTCGACGATTCTTTCCAGTTATTGCAGTGGTCATTGAACGCTTTCAATACTATATTCTCAGTTTCCTCCTGAAGGCTTATAGTGTTACTCTCAAAGTTTATTTTGTACTTTTTCTTACGATCATTGAGGCATTGGACGAATTTATCATATATATGATCTATCATTTGAATAAATGTCTTTTTAAAAAGAAGAAACTTAATACTATTTATGTTCTTTCTTGTTTTATCTGACATACGTGGCAAGTCAACTTTGAAAGATTTTAATAATTATCGGTTGTTTACAAATATTAGCAGAATTCAATAAAAAAAAGACATTTTGTTGGATAAAATACAAAATTATTTATTGATAAGCAAAATCTAGTCATTGAAATTCGTAGTGTTGAATAATATTTGTACAATTTTTCCATTTAAAAAAAGTTTTTTGAAATTACAACGATCATTCTCCTTACTGGACACTCTTGCTGATTCAATATCCTAAAAATTATATTTAGATTCTATGAATCAATCATACTTGTCTTTACTCACGCTTGTCTCCACACTGAAGCATTCATCATCTTCTGAGTCGTTTTGAAAATGTTTTTCTACCAATGGGTATCGCTCAACTTCTCTGATTTTCTTACAATCAAAGTTTGAATTCTCCTGTATTTTAAATGATTAAATTGGGGTCCAAATATTCAGCTAATAATACTCACTAAGCACTTGCATAAATTTGTAGAGTTTGAATGAACGAGAAATACCTCAGCTAGATGGCGAATCTTCACTGAAACATCTCCAACATCAAAATAGCAATCAGCATTCTCCTTTTTCGAATCTGTCTCTTTCAAGCAGAGATGGCTACACTCTTCACCCAATTCGAAACTTTTCCTCCTAGCAAAATCACAAAGGAAACCCCTCTGAATTTCGTCCGAAACTCTGCATTCTACGACACCTTTCTGTGAATTATTGTCAAAATGAGTCATTACAATTAGGTAATTAACTCACAGTGCAATAGCAATAATTGCAACCTTTCTCCTTCTTCAACCAAGGGTTTGGAATTATTTCTTCGTCATGAACATGAACAGAATCGCCATTTACATCAACAATTTGACAATCTAGATAGACAAATTAACAGAGGTAAATAAAGCTTCTTTACAATCTTTAAACTTTACTTATGTTTTTAACTAATCGATCATTGACTGGCAAACACGAGTAATTAAATCCCGATTCATTATCTACACAGACGTAGTCATCTGGACAAGTAAAGTCTTTTCCTATCAGACCCTTGCAAGGATTGAATTCTTAAAGAAAGAAACCAATAAAACATCTTAAATGTTCAACTTTTGAAATAAAACTCACTATGACAGTGTGCATTCTCATCAAGGAGAAAGCCTCGATTACACTGACACCTGTAGGACCCCAAGGTGTTTTCACAATGTGAATTATCTGGGCAGACATCTTTCAACAACTTGCATTCGTTTATGTCTACAAACGAAAGAGTTAAACTATTCAAATTGATGGTCCATCTCATCACTCACCGAATTCACAATTAGTCCCAGTGAAACCCTGATTGCAGCTACATCTTCCCGGTCCAATGCACTTACCGCCATTGAGGCAATCCGGATGGCAAATAGCTGCACATAGGAATGAATTAGATGAAGGGAAAACTCACGAAGGCAACCTCTTGTTTGTGAATCCTTGGTCATAGCACCTAAGGGATGTTTTATCGTGGGCTTCTTCCCATCCCCCGAGTAGCCATCTTGGCATTTGCATTGAAATGAGTTGAAGGTTGAATGACACATGGCTTTCTCGTGGCAGGGATTGGTGAGACGCTTACAGAAGTCAAGCTTAGCCTCTGAAGGGAAACATTTGGAAGGATTAGAAGTATTATTCCAAGAGACTCAAAGTAATCGTACCTTTGCACTTTTCACAGCACTCTCCCTTGGGAATGTATCGATCGCTGAGTGTGCAATTCAACACTGGACACATGTCCTCAGGATTATTTCTCCGGCAGTCCAGGTTGCCATTCTAGATCGAGTTGAAAATGTTACTAAAACCAATTCAACAAAATCTTTTCATCAAAGTCAATAGTAATTTCACAACTGCTCACTTGACAAATACACTCTGTGCATCCTTTCCTTACAGTCTTACCATGAGCAAATATTTGATCATTTAATTGGCAATGTTCTTGGGAAAATTGGGTTTAATTCATTTTGAATAAATAGAACATTTAATCACAATTACTTGGACAGATTGAACAACATTGATTATGTAACTTGATCTGGTTCTCGCAAGTCAATCGTGGACAAGTCTGCCTCTCACAATGAGTTCCCATGGCCTGAAATGGAATTGCAATTATTAATACAAATAATACTCAAAAGTAGAATGAGCAAATCTGTATCTTATTATTTTGTCTGCAAAAAGCCAATAGGATTTGAGCGGAAATCTGTTTTTAGACAAGCGAAGAGAAACGCAAAAGTACACAACTGGATTAGCCTCCGACGGGGTAAAACAGCTTTTCTTGAAAAAAGGTAAATGAGGAGCACCAATTGAAGATAATGAAAGCCTTCCTTTCTGCTAAGATTCCATTTTACAGGCTTTGCAACAAAGAGTTTTAACGCAAAATGATAATATTGAAGAATAAATGCACTTTGTTTGCACTTTTTCAAATAATTTCTGCATCTTTTCGAAAATTGTTTGCACTTTTCTGGTAGCCCTAACCAATAGAACGGCTTAAAAACGGTCTATAAAATATCTCTGTTTTGATGCCTTCTCTTTGATTGGCTTATTTCTGGCCAATCACAGCTCAAGATAACAAATTACACTGTGTGGGAGTATTTTTAAGACTGATGGTGTATAATTTTTTTATGCAGGACTAATGTTTTTGACTGTGCGAATATTTCATTTCACACTATTCCATTAGAGATATCCTTATTTTAACTTGAAATACAAATATGCAAGGAATCGTGAAATAAGCAAATGCTTATTTTATTCTGAGTATTTTAGAGACAAGGGTTTTCCATTTATAGAGGCAATAAATTTGCAGTTTCCAACAAGAAGGATAAAACTCACTGTACATTCACATTTCTCGCATGGATCAATCTGCCATTTTGAGCCGAGAATATATCGGAATCCGTTGGATGACACAGAGCACTGAGGCAGACATTGACAAGATTCTCTTTGGCTTATTCTACTCTCCAGGTCCTTGATCTATGCGTATTTATTAAATATCAAAACGTGTTATAACCATCACTCCGGAGGCGAGGTTAAGAGAAACCGAATATTGATTACAAATTGAAATCTTCTCATGTCTTTATGACTTCTTTTTACAATTCCAGGACTCTTTGGTGTCACCTAATGCCAAATTGTTGTTTTCTTTGTAAAATATTATCAAAATATGCATTTGATAGCCTAAGGGATGGTAAATCTTTGAAGATGGATAGAACTAACCTTTTTCATTAATATATTGATACTTGTTTGAATGTTTTCGATTCTATCATCTACAAAGATTCAAGGATAAGGTATGACATTTCTCACTTTGGCTTGTAGCAAAAGGATCCACTTTGTCTGACTTGTAATCGATTAGATGATTCCTTATTGAAATATCATTACACTCTGAATTGTAGAGATCATTTGTAAAGACGAATACAGCATCTTTCAAGTAACCCTGAGAGGAATTTTTGTCAGAAATTATATAAGAACAAAGTTCATTAGTATAAACTTATATGACAAATGTTGCTAGATTCTAGACTTTTGATAACAATACACGCTGTCTCTTTATAGTGTAATATGATAGCTGTTAGCAATAAGAAAGAAAAAATGTTACATGTTTTAAAGGGTCTTGTGTTGGAGCTACTGTGGTGGAAGGCTTAACAATTACAAATTTAAGAGATATACAAAATAAGAAAAAGAGCCAGAAATAGTGATTGACTAGAAGGACCCCCAGCTCTTGTAAGCTTTTCGTTCAACACATCAAACACCTTGGTCTAGAGTGGATTATTTACTTTGAATGAAAGATTCAAGTGCTGATTTCAAAATCACACATATATGCTCTCAATACTGTGTTACGGAGAATCTTAAACAACCCAATTTCATGACACTTGCACTATAAAATCCTGTTTATGGTTAAGAAAATTTCCTCCAAGATCCTATTTAGATCATATACGAAAATGCGAATCTACCATTTTATGAAACGTGATAGCTAGTCAAGCAATACCACACGCCATTGAAAAAAACCAAATAAGCATTTAAGTGGTTATTAAAACAACTCACAGAGTATATCCTTTCATGATTTGATCGCATTCCGAGACTTCCTCGGATTGAATTACTATTATAACTCTCGTGTGTAAATGTATACATCTTCTTGAAGACATCCAAGGGTGATTTATTTACTGACTTCTTCGTAATACTCTTCTCGTGGATTAGTTTACAATTGAGAAATATGGAAAACTTTCTTCGGTTCAAGATCACAATGAGCCTATTCCAGATAGGCGTGATTGGGTCATCGTGTTCGCTATACACAGGGACTTTGATGTCTGCTCCCTTGTAGATGAGTCGACTCTCACGGGAGAAAGGATTCAGGACCAATACGTTGATATCAATGGTACCCTTGTCTGAGGTGCGTGTGAAAATCCAAATTCTGTATCTAAATATTGAAAAGTTTTAAGCCAACCATTCATCTCAAAGTGGCTGATTATCAACTAAAGTTAATTACCTCCTCGCTTGGGTTTTCTTGTCCAGAAATAATAAAGTCCCACTAGAGTTCTTACGTTGGTCGAATTTGATGGAGAAGGAGAAGCCTCTAACAGTTTCGAATGAGTAGTCGAATTCTTTCAAAAACTCGCTACTAAGTTCAGGTTTCGATTTGGTTTCATTTGTCAAATCTGAAAAAATAGAATAATTTACTGTACTACTCCACAAAAAGCTTAATTAGAAGAAGTTTTTGGTTTACTTCTAAAATCTATTATAAAACATTTCTTCTAATCAATAATACAAGGTTATTTTTCTAGCTCAAGTTTGATTGGGTGTTTATCACAGCGTTCAGTACAAACAGTCACAAATCAATAGGTGAGATATTTATAGTAAAAAACCAGGGCAAAGCATCAGTTTTTAAGAGGATCTGAAGAGAGGAATATGATTAAATTCAAAAGAATGAAATATTACCGAAAGAGTGTACTTCCTTCCTGATCTGACAACCCCCCACCTAAACAGACACAGGGAGGTAATGAGATTAAAAACTTGAAATTTTACTCAATACAGTGTTAGGCTAGTTAGCGTGATAAAACCCTTGCAGACGAATTTCTCAGACATTTCTGACATTCGCTTTTTATTACACTTTTAATCGATTTTCTAATTGGAAGGATATTAATATCTAATTGACAGATCAAATTATAATCATCTTGTTTTGTCGTATTTTGAATTTTGAGGCATTATCACTTGACACGAGACGTAAATTCAAAAATTCGACACAAAGGATAATACCAATAGATTAGGGCTGTCAACTTTTTTCCTCAAATGTGCACTTTCTTCATTGAAAATCATAGCTGGCACCAAGTGTGCAGATCCAATTATTGTGTAACATTAACGATAAACAATCTCTGATATAATTTTCTTATATAAAAGAGCTTACATCTTAGCCAGTTTTCTTTGAAAAAGTCAAAGTCAATCAGCCAACAAGCTTAAATTCCATTTTGTTCTAGAATCTGCACTCAGTTGTGTAATGAAGCCATATATGTATACTTTGAAATTCTTAGAATTCAATTCGAATCAGAAATCATTGACACGTTGCTCTAACTAAGTTTTAAATTTACAAAGAAGAAAAACTCAATCTCAAGTTGAAGAATAAGGCATTCTTTATTTATCTGAGAATTTGAAGAGAAGGGATTAACTGAAAAAATACGTTTTCATTGAAAGTATCTCTTGGCATATCCTGTGGGTCTTGAAAGATTAAAAACAGTCTACTATGTTTAATGATAAATTTCTCTACCCCTCTTGTGCCTAATGATAATTTTCACTGGTCCATCCTGTGTGTTTTGAAATTTTTAATTTATATCCTGTGACAAGTGATATTACCCCTAAAGTCTGTTCAGAGGAGCACAATTTTCAGTCTCCTGAATGATCCCTAGAGTGATGGGTATTATCTAAAAATGTGTGTCCTATAATTATTATTTGCTTGTTTTCTCTTTGAATGAAAAAATACTCTCGGGTCTTGAAAGGTTATTATCCTGAAAATCTCTCATTACAGCAGAGTAACCATAAAATTTATTGAGAGAGAAAGGATCAAGACGTTATTTAAATCAGTAAGCTATGCTACTAAGATGTCTCTACATCACGCTAAAAGGGAATCCTTACTCTCTGTTGTTATATTATAGGATATATTTAAACAAATAGTTATTTTTTAATTTAAAAAAGATTAAAGTTCTTATACCGTTATATGTAATAAACAAAAGATAAGTGTAGAGACACATTACAATCTCATTAGTGATTTGCTTAAATTATTTATTTTCACTTTAGTCCTGGAATAGGGTTACACTTGAAAGAGTAATCTCTCGGATCTTATGAAGTATGAGGATCGGAGTATGATCCTATATTTTACGATGAATAACGATAAGAAAAGTCAATGTTGCTCAGAAGCAACACCGGGTTTTAAAGGGTTAAACACTTAACGATTTAGTTCCGATCTGGAAAACTATGAATTTTTAACATTCATCAATGGCCACATAATCTCTTGTATTTGGATCAAAAAATGAAAATGTCTCTTCCGAAGAAATTGAAATGTTCACTCAATTGATTATTTATTTTATAAATAGATGGTGGTTACAGAATTTTATTCAGAAAACTTATTCAACAACATAACGTGGAATCATTACTGGGGTTCATTATGAGAAAATCATAAAGAAACTTTAATAGACTTATTTGTTAAATTATGTTACGGTTTGGAGGATAGCTAATAAGCTTGTCTGGTAAATATCTATCCCTGAAAAGTGGAAAGATTCTGACATAATCTTCCCGAAAAGAATATTTTGTAATAAAAGAGTATTTGCCTGATTTTGGAGATAATAATAAAATAAAGTATTTTTTATCAATACTAAAATTATCTTCTTATTAGGACGTGGGACTTTATTTATAGAAATAGCTTATGATATTTATTTTTGTCACATGATTTGTGCGGGGAAAAGATTTTTTAAAGCCCTTCGTCTTCAACTTGTTAAACCATTTCAATTAGTAAAGTACATTCTGGCGTGACTTTGAAACTTTTATCTAATTTCTTGAGCTCAACTCAATAACGCTTAGAATCAAAAGGCGAATATTTCTGTAAGCTAAAGATCTTGAAATTGATATTGATTACATTTCTAGGTCTAAGGGGGGTTAAGGTCATACTATGCTATAGAGCTGGTTGGCCCAAGAATCACTTTTTTTTATCCAACTTTTTTTCCTAAGATCAACTGTATGTTACAGTTCATTTTTTATACTTTTTCTTGATCCCTACGTGTAGTTACTAAGCTTTTTTCAGTTGAACTAACTGTATTTGAAGTTAATGCAAGTTCATGGTATCTAAGTATTAGTTCTATGATTAGAATTTATTATATCTGACGTAAATTTAGAAGAAAACTATGCACAATGTACATTTCACATGATATAATTGAATCAGTTGATTAATAGGGCAAATGACTGCGTCTCTTCGTTGAAAATTGTTTGTTTTTGCAGCTTCCATGGCTTATAATTATTTTTTACTTGAAATAAATAAAGATTTTATTTGAAACTTTCAAATTTCAAAAGTTTTCTCGGGGACTAAAGGAATTTTACTATTTCGGTGGCAGCCATACTAAAATACTGACGTTTGAAGAATAAATATACGTAAATTATATTGTAACGCACGAAAGAAATGATTTGTTATCCAGATAGCAACAAAAATGACATTTTAAAAGTACTATCAATAAAGTGTGAATTGCTTCTAGATCATTTTCTCACAAAAATTTCAAATATTAGCACTTGCGACTCTGAGATCATGAAATGACTCACAATTAGGAAGGTATAGAATCATGTCATTGTTCCAATGGCTATTTTTCCACAACAACCTAGGATTCCTAGCGACCACGTCATTTATGCAATCGAGGAAAAGGGCTAAAGTAATTTAATCGAGCAACGAACTTGGATAGACCTCCTTTATCTCGTAGAGATTGCAAAGAGCCTCCTCTAGTAATATCCACACGAGGGTTATATAATACAGCTTCATCATTCAGCAATCTTTAATCCATTTCAATTTTGTATGTAGCGACACACTGTCAGATCCATCAGCTTACAAATATCATTAGGATAAAAATGAATGAAATTGAATTATAGTAGTATTTGGATATGAATTTCATTGGCTAATGAATACTCGATTTCTATTCGCTAGATTTAAAGAGAAGAAAGCTTCTATTAGATTATACTTATTCGGATGAATCAACTCCCTACTTGTACACATCTGAGTTTTAAAAATTTCCCAAGGCTATTACACGTGGGTTTTGACTACGTCGTATCAGAAACTAATTTCTATTATAAAATTCGCCCTTTTGAGGTATGAATTTGGCTTTACTTTATCTACAAGTACAAATACCAATGCATTAGGCAGTTAAGCCCATTGATTTATAACACATACCATCTAAAGTTCAGTGAATATTTGACATGAATTATTATTCATTTCCAAGAGTTATCTCTCTCCTGTAATCTACAACAAGACACATGTTATTGATTTTTGATCATAAAAAGGTCTGCATCTTCAGATTATAGAAGAAATTGATTTCTAATTCGACCATTTGAGATCAAAAGAGCTGACGATCAAGGAGCGAACAGACAAGCATCGATAGAAGTTGTAGACAGATGTATTTAATTAATAAAGTACAATAAAATTGCTTTTAAAATGGATTTCTCTTCACCATCATAAAAAAATATTGAAATGCTATTTGAAAATCCTCATCTGAATGATTGTCTAGTATTGATGAAATGACCATCAGATGATACAGACAGCTGTATCACTTGTGAGGATTTGTTTTGTTTAATCTCAGCTTAACATTTAGCTTAACGGTAAAGATGGATTTCCAACTCAAACGAACCATCAAGAAATGTTCATCCTACATCGACAATAAAGAGTTGATTTGTTTAGAGACATTTTTCGAAATCTGCCTCCAAACAAATTGTGTGTCACAAGCTTACCATGTTTCTTGCGAAGAATGAAAACATGTTCTTAATGTCTGATAAATATTTAGGCTTTTATTTTTCCCATGTTTTTACGTAAAAGAAGGGGAAAAATCTCCTTTTAATGAATTATTTTCGTAGTGGACATTATATTAAGAAAAGAACTCACACAGAATTCCTCTAACAACTGGCAAACAACTTCTGAGCTTCTTCGTTAGGAGACGTCTAAAAAATGTAAAATTATATATTTTGCAAGAAAATGAGCATACAGCCCATCCGATAATACACAGCAAGGCTAAGATTATAGTTTATAATTCAAAGGTAGATAGATAGATACAAATTATATTTTACAATAATTTCAAAATAAAAATGCTTATTATTTTCATAACAGAATGTGAATGAACAGTTGTGGCCGTTGCCAAAGTGGATACAAAAGGAGAGCCGAGATGGGGGAGGGGGATACATTGCAGAAAAAGGAACGGTGAGACAATACCACAAGATGGTCTAAGATGGACGAAGGAAATATTAAACAACATTCATTTATCTAAATATATACAAACGACTTTTGATGATTTTATAAATTATTATTGTTGTTTTAGTGGAAGGGTGTTTATTTGTCTTCGTCAAATGCCTGCAGGACGTCGAAGGCCTGAAAGAGGACCTCAGGGCCAGCACTGGTTTCATCATCTGTTCAAGAAGTGAGAATGAGGTTTGAGTATTTAGCGAGACTCAAATAATAGCTTAATATGACATGTGCTACTTGTTAAAAATACTCTTTTCATTGGACTCACTTGGAGAATCATAGTCGCGCGATTGGAGACAGGTTGGACATGAGTATTCGCCATCGGGAGCCTATAAAAGGAATAATTAATGATTCTACCAAAATGTTTCATAAATTATGATTAAACATGTCTAAGGAAATCGACTTGGTATGTAGCTTACTTCACTCTTGATGCCAACGCAGATCATGTGATACCATAATTCACAAATATCACAGCAAATCCATTGAACGAGATCCTCCTTGGGGCGTAGGCAGAACTTGCCGGCCTGGCATGGAGAGCTGTTCTTAGCGGCCTTTTTGGTCACTGTGGCGGCGTTGCCACGGGACCCAAGGGAGGAGCCGCGTCTGCGACCTGCTGAGGAGGTGCCACGCCGAATGGTCGATGACCGCTTATTCGATGCCCGACCGTTGACTGGCGTTGAGTAGCTTGGGACAAAGTCATCGTTCTAAGAAAAGAGGAAATCAAAATTCTTTTATACAAAAATGGTGGTTGAATGAACTTACAATGGGGTTCGATGTCCTTCGGAAAGATTCTGGCTTCTTAATCGTTCTCTGACTACGTTCAGATGAGATTCTACTTGGTTTCAGAACGTTCCTCTGGGCTGTGGGAGTCTTGGCATCTTCGTTTGAATCGATAGCAGCCTAAAAAGTGTAAGAAATCGATTATATTGTCATGGAGTATATTTCAAGTCTACGTACTTGTGTCTTTTCCATATCATTTTCCTCTTCAAGGGAATCTTGCATATCTCGATGATCGGGATCAATTTTCGAGGATTTCTGCGACTCTTTTGAAGCAATCATTTGCTCATCCTTCTTCAGGATCTAAAGAGGGAATGTTGGTTTTATTACGTAGTACGTTCTGGCGAGTGAAAGTGAGACGAAACAGGAATTTTCTATTAATTATTTATAGCAACTTATTCCACTCTGGAGAGAATCGATAATTATATTTTGGGCATTTTGCAAATATCGCATTTGAGAGGACATGATTTTGAGATGAATCAAGCCAATATTTTCATATGCCTGGTCGGGAGTAACACTCACTTTTCTATTGTTAGATGTCAGCTTCGAGTACTTTCTCTTCATGCCATTAATGATGCTCTTGCCCTTACTGGCCAGAGATGTGGTGAAGCCCTTTGTGGATATTGATTGCTGCTGGCTAGGAGGCTTATTGGCCAGGGAGGCCCGATTGCGATCTTCCAAGGGGAGCTCACTAGAGGCAGGCGGCTCGACGCCACCCATGACACCGTCGAGGCAGCTGGTGGGCAGCAGGCCACGCTCCCACATCTGTATTCGGACACGTAGGGCCCTAGTATTGACAGTGTCCTCAAAAGTCTTCATTCTATGGGGACATTTCGCCCCGGTGCTGTCGGAGTCAGAGTCGCAGGCAATGCGCATTTGCCAGAGCCAACGAGTCATGGGAATGTTGAGTTCTAGGAGACAGGACTCGAATAGGAGCTCATCTAGGATGTCCCTAGCCGTCTGTGGAAGACGATACTTGAATCTCTGTGGGCTGGTGTCCTTGGAGATTGGGGTTTGCTGGTTGAGTTTACTAGTATCTTGAACTAGATGTTAAAATAAATCAATTAAATATGCAGTTATAGCATAAAAATGCTTCGCGCAAGTTTCAAATGTTTGCCTCGTGACTTAAGAATGGAGATCCATTCGGAGGATATGAATCCTTAGAGTGTTCTGATATGTCACTAATTTGATAATTAAAAATCGCATTTAATTTATATTACCACTGCTTGAGGCTATTAGATTATGTTGATAGATTTAGTGAGATATATTTGTACTTTAATTAAAATCAATGTAGATAAATAATATTGCAACGCTCTTCAAATGTTGAACACAGCCAGATTCTTTAAAACTACTATGCTACTAGACTTTGACATTCCTATCAATAATAACTACAAGCTTTCATTCAGTGCACATTTGAATTGCACGGGTTATGTTTTACCTTGGATACTACATGCAGGAGCATGTTGGAATCCATTATTTTCAGTTAGCTTCAATCTATAAAATTATTTTTTTATTTTGATATAAATATTTCTTGATCAACTTAAATAGTTCTTGGCAGTTCAGTAATCATTCTACAATTTAGAACGTATTTAAAAGTCGTTGAAGAGGTTCAAATACTGTCTTCTTAAAATTCTTGAAATGTAATTTCGAGAAATCGGTTCAGCTGACACATTTTCTTTCAATGCAGACAGGGTTCTTCACTCTATTCTGGCCAGTGATATATGAGAATTGTCAATTTCTCAAAAAGTGCATTATAAATAAATTGGGGTGAAGAATAAAAACTGTCGACTTACTCAGGGGCCTTTTGACAGACGCCATGGGGTCATTATTCCTAGGACCGTAGCCCATGCCAATCTTGGAGGACATGTCCGGAATGTGAGAGGGCACGACGTTCTGGGCCATTTGCGAGCGCGCCTCTAGCGGAGACTTGCGGACGTTCTTCCGGGCAAAGTTTGCATTCGCTGTGGCAGCGGCTGTTGTGAGACTGATCAACGTGCCAGATGGAGAGAAGGAGCTAAAGTCTGAGAGGAGACTGCTGCCGGAAAGACGATTCAATGGGAAGTTGGTTGATTGAAATATGTTTTGCTAAAGATGATGAAGTCATTAGTCTGAGATTATATGAAGTTAGCGTGTTTTTCACTTGAAAATTACTTTTGGAAAATCAAAAAAAAATTAAATATGAAAATTTAAAAAATAATGAAAATACAAAATTTATAAGTTACCGGCTTTTTGATGAATCAGTAATTTATATAAATGCCTACTTCGAATTATCTATTATTCAAAAAGAGAATGGGCAAAATCGATTTAAAAATAGACAAGTTACGTTGATTTTATAATTTGAATTTTATAATTCACAATATGAAGAAGGTACTCAATCTCACACACATCTATAAAACACCTCTCGCTACCGAGGAGGGTGGAGGAAAAGAGAAATGATGACCCGTGGTCAATCTTTTAGCCAATTTGTAGGCAAATTGATGAAGGTTCATTAAATCGCCTGATTCTATGATTTACCTGGGCATTTATATAAACTCCTGATTCATCAAAAAGCCGGTAAAATATATGAAAACTAGAGCAGCCAAATGCTCTTTTTGCCTTCTCTGTCTGGTTTCTTAGAATTATTCAAATAGTTCTTTTAACTGCTTTATCAATGATAGATAATCTTTCAAGACAAAAAATAAATAATCGAGAGAGTTTTGGTCAAATTATTTGAGATATTTAAATTAATATTTTATGGATCAGCTGCAGTTTAGATAAAAGATAAGACGTTTTTCTCAACATTTTTTGTGTATTTTTCTATGAATCAATCCTCTGAAATCTTGGTCATGTTAAATAACGAGAATAGAACTCGTTAAATTTAAAGATTAAAACAGCCAATGAGAATCGTTCATAATTTATTTTACACCAAAATGTCCATATAAGAAACGCAAAGAAACTCAACCTTAGAATAATGGAACGATTCTACATTATGAGATAACAACCTTCACTGCAAACAAGTGAATCTCATGCATTCTTTACAATTACGATGGCCAAGATGAGAGTTTATTTATATTTTTTTGGAGTTTCTTTTTTCCTATTTTTATTATATTTTATGCAAAAATTGAATGAATTTGTAAAACAAGAATTCATTGAATTTTTATATTTTTTTCGGCTGAAATATATATTTTTTCTCCATTTGAATTCCTTTAGAGGTTATACGGACGTATATAATTATAAAAGTCACCACCTTGCATATTACAATATAACAGGTTATTATTATTATTAAATAAAACACTTTAACCACACGCAAAATATCATTTTTAGAAAAGTATGCATTCCTTATGATTATTGGGATATTCAGAGAATAGATAATTAATTACTGCTAATTAGAGGTTGATTTAGCATTTAGAAGAAATTCAATTGTATAAATATGCAAAAATGTTCTCTAGACAGATGTCAGAAAATTTATTTTATGGCCTGCTCTTTGAGAATCTCAAAGAATAAAAAGGATTCATTTGATCACCCAAGGTCTCAACAAGGTAGATGAGCAATTTTCAAATTGAACAAGTATATCGGACGTACCCTATTTAGATAGGGAGGGGTGGTGAACAACTTTTCTGGGCGCTGATTCGCAGTGAACTCATTGGAGATCCGATTACCGAGGATGAAGTTACCGCTAATTATAGGCTTATTGTTCCTCTTGTCTAACAGTGTAGCATGATTAACTGAACTCTCACTGGGCCCTTGCTCTGGACTCAGATTGTCCATTTGGAATTTCACGCCGAACCATTGCTCAAAGTGCTTCAGGAATGTAGTCAACTCCAGGTCGGTCTGTGGATGAAGAATTACATGAGCTTTTCTCGAATAGATTTATATTAACGTGTAAATTTGTGTCAAAAGCAGAAATATTTTTCTTTAAACACGAAAAAAATGTACAGCGCTGAAAAATGATTTTGCGGAAGGAATGATTTTGTCCAGAGAGAAATCTCGGATCATATGGTTTCAAATTCAGGTTGTAAATATCAAAATTGAAGAAGTGATCGATTCGAATATCAATACTGTCGGCTAAGGAATCATTTGTTATTTGTGAAAAGAGAGAAAACACACATTTATCTAACCATACACACAAAATGAATTCAATCATTTTGTTAGATTGATCAAGAAGGTAAGAACACATTTGATACAAATAAAAATGATAGTACAAGTCTCTCAAGAATCAAATTCTATTTATAAATCTAAGAGATATTTTAGAAAACTTATTTTGGAGCACTCAAAAAGACTAAAGCAGATTACTTTTTCGGAGCTCTTATTATCATCAATTTTTATTCTCAACCGCTTCAAGTTAAAATCCAACAAAAGCCAATGGGTAGACCATCAAGTTTGTAATAAGAAACATATTCTTGAAAATACTTTTTTTTGGAGCATTCAAACCACTCACAGTAAAGACACGATGAATTTTCTCCTGAAAACTGCGTACACGTTCAATCAAGAGCTGCACGCAGGCAATCTCCGGGGAAGCGGACAAGTACTGTGAAATGGCCTCGGACAGGTTTCTCTCCTCCTCAGAGACCAATTCCTTCACAGAAGTCTTTCCTTCGTCCTCCTTCTTAACCTTGGGATCGTCTTCCGAGATGGGTTTACAAGAGTCATTGTAAATTTCCACAATTTGAGCCCGCATGCGATCTAGAATGGGGAGGACCTTTAGTATCTCCGGCCGTGATGTCCGTTGGCATCGGGGACAAATGAAGCGTACAAGGGACATGTCGAGTTCCTTGATGGGGAAGGCCACGCAACGGTTGTGAAACCAGTCTTTGCACACTTCACATTGAAGCATTAGGCCTTGATAGCCCGGCTGCCGGCAGATGCAGTAGACGACCTTTTGCTGGTCGTTTTCACTCGACTTGAGGTTGTTACTCATTCGTAGTTGGCGGAGGCTTTTGATTTCATTGTCGCAGAGGCCTTGGTAGACCTTGGTGTACACCTCTTCAATGTCGTTTGAGCTGAGGAGATGCCCGATGAAAGCCTTGAAGAGAGAATTTTTGTTTTCAATTAATAATCCCAGATTTTGATCTCCATTGCTTTTGATCACAATGAACAGATGATATCATAATTTGAGAGAAGCGTGCAGACATGGAAACAAGAGATTAAAATCTTGTCAACAACAAAAGAGACGCAATAAAAATTCACGTCTGAGGTAAACTTGAAAGTTTTTAAAGTACACTTTGAGGATCTATTAACTTGTAATATAAATATTTGTTATCAAACGCATTTAAAAAAATGTCATTTCTTGACTAATTTGGCCAGAGTTCAAGGCCCAAATTGATTTACTTACCTTGGTATTTTCACGTAGGGCGTTAACATAAGAGGTTGTTCCGTAGGCCTTACTGCCAGCGCCAGTGTTGATATTCTGATTCTTATTACTGGTTATCGATCTGTTCTTTATTTCATCGCGAGAAGTAAGAATTTCAATGGCACTCTTTGATCGAGGCAAGAGAATTTCAACGAGATTTCCGTTAGAGAAGAGTCGCACAAAAGTGTTGGCTAGGTCAACTTTACACTCGTCAAGGACTTTGATCTAAAAATCAAGAATTTATTCAATCTGAAATGATTTCTCTACAATAAATGTGTATGAAAGCTTTTAAAGATACTTTACGAGTCCTACTGAAGGCAATGACTCACAATTTTCTCAAGTTTTGTGAGAGCACAAAAAGTCACGGGAAGAGCGACTGCCTCGTCCTTAATCTCTTCAATGTACGGTTTCCAGAGGACGATGCTCTTGTTGAGGCAAGAGAGCACTTTATCCGGCTCATATCCGTTATGGGGCAACATACCGGATCGGGAGGAGGCGCTCAAGGAGAGGCATTCTGCGAGATCCAATTTGTTGGCCTCTGTTATCTGGAAGGCGCTCTGGTCGATGCCAAGGTGCATTGAGAGATACCAGGTTAGGGTCTCGAGTCTCTTGTGTAACGAATAGGAGGTCTTCATGATGTTCAGCAAGGCGTTTGCGCTGGTTAGACGAATCGGGAAGGTTGAAATATTCTCCAATAACATGTAGATATCGTGCAATCTCATTTTCTTATCTCTGAAAAAGAATTATTTTTATGCATCTAAAATATTTTGAAGAAGGGTAAACTATTAAATGATTTCTCATGTCAAATTAAACTGTGAATGTTTCTTCGTCTGACATCTTCTAATGACTTACTCTGACTTTGTTATATTCACAATTTCCACGTCATACATTTTAGCCGTGCGAATGGAGTACTCGAGACGCTTCTTGAGGAACATTACAGCCAGATCGAGGTAATTAAGACGATTTACTAGCTTGGTGTCGTTGGTATCTTCCTTCTTCATTGGGCCATTATCATGGAATGTTAGAGAGACTACCGAATGCGTTGACGATAACATTAGACTCTCCTCTTGCAGACTGACTAGTCTTTCCAGGGATATCTAAAGAGATTCGATTGAGAATGTTTAGCAAAGATATTTGAAAAATAAGAATTAGTCAACAATTCTGATCAGGACAAACCTTTTCATTGCTACAAATAAGCTTTTTCAAAGAGTCGATAATTTCAGACTCTGAAGAGTCATTCCCTTTAGTTTCGTCTTCACTGAGTAGATCATTTTGATAGTCAACATCGCTTTTAGTGACCACACTCTCCGTCTGTCCAGTGTCCATGGTGCTGGCTATTGAGGCAGCATCATCGTTCTCCTCAAGGCAGCTCTTATCATTGGATAGATTTAGTTTTATTGACCTTGACGCTTTGTCAATCCAAGAGACACAATTGGATATCTATTGAGAGAGCCAATGAGAATTTGTTAACCAAAAGAGCCAATAGAATTCATTTTAAACTAAATGTGACTAACCCTTTTGAGAGACTTCAACTCGGCAAGGTCTACACAGACGCTGTCGGCGAATTTAATCAGCCCGTTGAGCTTAGAGGTGGTCGGAATGCTGGAGAAGATATTCTTCCATTCATCCAGTAACAGAGGGACATCCAAAACGTCTTCAACCTCACTACTTTCAGGTTCTTTCAGGACAGCGTTCAGCCATTCTGGCATCTCCTCCTTCGCAAAGGGCAAGTGATTCTCGGTGTTGCTGAGCAGTTGGCGGGATTCGGTTTGCCAATTTTTGATGCTGTCAACAAACTTGTCCAACCTCTCCTTTTCGCTAACACAACAGGGGAGCTTACGAAAGACCACCACGAATTGACCTAATTCATCTAGACTCAACTAAAATAATAATAATAGTAAAAAGTATTACTTGAGAGTAGATGGGTTATCTCATGTTTATAATAGCATTACACACTCTAGTGTATAGGCTTACCTTTCTAGAATTGTTGGTCTTGGTCTCAGAATCGCTTTTCAGAGACTTTCTAGGCTTCTTGAACGGCTTCTTTTCTTCCAAAGGTTCCTTGTTGTTAAATATTTCGTCAATAAAGTTTTCGTTAAAATATATTGTGCACTGTTCAATCATGTCCTGGGCTAGTTGGCAACAGCTTTCAATGTTCTTTATTAAATCGGCCAATTGGAGAATTAAACGCTTTGGATATTTCTTCTTAATTCCGACAGCGTGGAGTTCCTAAAGAGAATAACATGAACCTTGGTCTCAGAAAAGAGCCCGAAAGAGTAAAAATTACCTTGATCTCTTCGAGAGAAAGATGGCCATTTGTGGACTCTTCATCTGGGTCCGCTTTAACTTTGGCCTTTTGATCATCGACAACCAAGAGTCTTTCCACCTTTTCATTCCATGATTTAAAGTCCTCAAGACGCGATTGAAGCTCGCTAATAAAGTTGGTGAACTCATCCAGAGTGTAACGGTAGAGCAGAGTTAGATCTGATGCCTGACAACATTTTATGCTTTTGACGTGCTCAAGACAGGTTACCCCTTGAGAGAAAGGTTTTTAGTAATTATTTCTAAATAATTTAAAGCAGAGAACTACTAGAAAGTAGTTAAATTTCGACCTACTCTCATCATCACATGAACAACAAATGGCTGAAGTGAATAGGGTGGTCTTGCAGACTTCACACTCTCGTCTTTCTTCGTCAAAGTCTTCAAAGGAAAACTTTTCCGTCTTCCTAATGCCGAATTCGAGGGTCTTCTTCCTCAACTGACGCTCGGTATTGAGAAGCTCATCCAATTGGTCAATAACAACCAACAGAAAGTCAGCATTCAAGTCACTCGGAAGGCAGGCCATACGACAGAGGAGTTCGTCATGTGAAAAGACTGTCGGTCGATAAACGGAAGCGTAACTTGCGATGCACTTTTGGCCATGCTTAAACTGGAGAAAAAAGTTTTTATTGGCTCAAAAAAGTGTAGTGATTTCATTGGTTGAAAATAAATTGTTTCTCATTGGTTCTCAACTCTAATGCAGACAAACTCACCCAATCTGATGGGCAAAAGTTGACAGCCTCAGCACAATTGAAGCCCTGATTGAAGCCGGCGTGATAGGCCCTTGGGAATGTGAGCATAAACTCCCCGGGGAACTGATCAGCCCTATAGACCGGGATTCCCTCATTGGCAATCTTGGTCGGATCGAACATTGTGGTCATGTGATGGAGCAGATCTGGGGCGTTGTTGAATAAATCTCCTGCTTCTCTTTTCATTAGATTTTCAAATTGATCTGCCGCGTAATTGGGAATTCCATACCATGTCTTGGGTTCACCCCTAGAAAAGAGGGGAAATTGATATTTAGAGCTGTAGAAGTTTTAAATATTTTTTCAGAACGAAATAGTATTTTAGTAAAATTCTTAATTTAAAAGTTGGCAAATTTTAGAGAGAAACTGACATCCTTTGGCATTTAAATTGATACTAACTCAAACTAAAGGAACTCATCTTTCGATCACAAAAAAACCTCGCTCTGATCTGATTAAATATTTTAAAGTGAAAGCAGTTTTAAAGCAAGTTTTTATGTATCATTTGGTCTTACCAACTGTCAAATTACCTTTTTACCGGTAAATTGGTCAAGCTAGTCTTTGAGATCAAGAATAATTGAAATTTAATTTTTCGGGTTTAGTCAATTAATTACATCACAGCAATTAATTACTACAGCTAATATTGTAAGAATAGCTCTTTTAGCATAAACTTTTAGTCAATGGATTTACATATTTTTTTCTCGATAAAAATTTACTCACGTGTGCATGTAGTTGATTGAATAGCACCAGTGATCCTCAATGTGCCAGCAGAAGCAGCTGAAGCACATTCCGATGTAGACCCAGGGAATGATCATTCCAGAGATGTACTTTGGTATGAACCTCAGGGCAGAGTCTTCCAGCAGTGCTATTCTATTGAGGTTCCAGTTGCTTTCGATAAACTTTTTCTCCTCAGTTTTGTTCTTATTCCGGTACTTGGTGGGGAAGCCAGATCCGACATTCTTTGCACTAAGATCAGCGCCGTACTCAACACACAGAGAGGTCTTTTCGTCATTGATTAGGCTCCAGAATTCTTTCTCGCATTCTTCATAATCGATAGACTGAAAAGATCATTTAACCAATGAGATTAACTTGATTTTCTTGCTCAAATTTCATTGGATGATTATAGCCAATACATTCGAATAGACTTAATTCAACCCCTGCACATATTCATTCTTCATGAAATAGTGAGCTTTTTTCATTTAAAAATAAAACCCGCTCAATTGAAAGACTTACCGTGTGACTTTTTCCAAAGTACTTTGTCTTAAAATCATTGGCTTGCATGCCAAATCGTTGAAGAGTATAGCGTTTCTTTGAGGGATTGAAGCCGTAGACGTTGTTACAATTTCGATTGAATTCTTTACTGAGGCAACTTTTACAACGCCACTTGGTTTTAGGAACGCTAGATAGCGGCGGGTTGAGACAGGTGATATGAAAAACTCCCGATGGGCCACAACATTCACATCTCACGAGGGATGATTCATCGCGGTCCTCTTTGCAAACGTTGCAAACACTTTTTACTTTGATTGATTCTTTCAAGTTTTTTGAATCCTTCTGTAAATACGTAAGATAAAAATTAATTACAAAATTAAGGTTTCAAATTATTTTTTATATAAATTGTCAACACTCTTGAATACGAACGGAATTTCTTCTTTAGAACGGTAGAACTAGATAACTCACCTCATTGCTTTCTAGTAGATTGTCATAAGGCAATAAAATCTTTTTATACTTGGCCATTAATGAAGATACTGAAGGTCCTGAGGAGTCCACGCCAATAATGCGCGCGATTTCTGGCCATTTTTTGTCCTTCTTTGCTTTCTCAAAACCTCCAAATGCTTTCACTGCTTTGTGTAGGCTGTAATAATCTATTTGAACGTCTTTTATCTTGATTTCGTAAACGGGAACATTTTGCAACTCCCAAAACTCTATCAAAGACGAGACAAAATTGTACTTGACTCTATTCAGAGCACATAAATCCCCAAGATTAATGACTCTCGGGGTGAAGGTGAAGGATTTATCATTGATTGCAAAGGGTACACGCCAGCCCTAGATGTAAAATAGGCTTAAGTGACTTACGAGAGGTGGACGAATCTTGCATATTCCATATTTCTCAGCGATTGGAGCAATTTTCTGGATATACAAATAGGGATCAGAGAATTCCACAACAGTCGGATCAAATACAGGACAAGGAGGAGGTCTAATAAATGTATCCTTCCCTTTATTGAGCATCATAACATTTTCTTAGTTTTTATATTTCACTCTAACTGTCATTTAAAACAAAATTCAATTATTTCTTGTTTCATTTAAGTTTTTTAAGGCGTATATTCAATGATTGATAACGCAACAAAAAGTATACTATCTTCTATACCATTATTGAAGACAAATGCTGGCCCAAAGGATGCCAACTGGCCGGATAGATTGAAGGAAGAGTATGTCAGCTTAATCTCGTTTATTGAAAATAACAAAAAGAATGAAAACGACTGGTTCCGTCTAGAGGCAGACAGCACCGGTACTAAATGGTTTGGAACTTGTTGGGTTTTTATCGATCATAAGAAGTATGAGTTTGAAGTTAAATTCGACATTCCCGTCCTATACCCAAAGACAAATCCAGAGATTGCGCTTCCAGAATTGGATCAAAAGACTGCGAAAATGTACAGAGGTGGAAAAATTTGCCTCACGGATCATTTCGCACCGCTTTGGAGTAGGAATTGTCCCAAGTTTGGCATTGCCCATGCAATGGCTCTTGGCTTATCGCCTTGGCTAGCTGTTGAGATTCCTGATCTTATTTCCAAAGGGAAAATTGAATATGTTGAACCTGTAAAGAACTAACTTTATTTATAGAGTGCACATTCCACAAAATTTTTAATCATGTCTGAACTATTTAAAATTTTATTGAAAATATATTATTTCTTGCGAGCGAAACTGTTAGTAAATATTTTATTTTTAACAAAAATATGAAAATTAGTCGTCTAGAAAATATATAAGGAGAATATTTTCACTTGAGCGAATTGAAATTCAATCATAACACCAGATCGAAGCTCAAATATTCGTTTCTCAGGGAGAAGACAAATAATCTGATATGCTCTAAGACGATGAAGAGTACAATCAGTAAATTGAAGACCAAATTTATTTGTGCAGCGATCTGGCCCAGGATTAACATGAATATCCTTTTCAAAGACCAGAAAATAATCATGTAAAAATAAAATCTGTAAATAAAAGTTCTATTAGAAAAAAAAATCTGTTAGAAAAACATTAAAACAAAAAAATCTATTTTGCCAAGTAATCTTTCAATTTGTCGAATAACTCCTGTCGTGACTCTAATTCACATTTATACTTTTTAATAGCGTCAACGACCTTGGCATTAACTTCTTTATAGTTATTCAAGAGTTCGAATTTGACTTTAGGGAAATCTGTCTCATTTTCTGTGCGATATTGAGAGTTTTTATGAACTTTAAGAAGAGAATGAAAGCTTGGTGAGGGATCGACAAAGACTAATTCATCATAAACTTCCCGAATCAGACTCATATTCCCCAACATAATGTCCTGATCTGAATGGAATAACTTGATGAGATGATTAATGACGATTGGCTTTTCATTTGGGTCGTTGAAGGTGATTTTAATGACCAGATCGAACTCTCCCCAACCGGTTTCAGTAATTTCATATGGAGGTTCAGTTATGACTCTGACGGGGTTGTGATAACTTTCGTGTAGTTTGAATTGTATTTGTTTAACGTAGGTTGAAAAGTCCTCTGTTGTGTCATAGGGGCGAATGAAGGCTTTCCATTCGTGAGTTCTGCCGTCATCTTCTCTTTTCTTGCCTAGATATCGAGAATAGTTGCCGTAAACTATTGGCTTTATTACAACTGGCTTGAGATTGTCTATAGACTCTTCCATCTACACGAATTTAAGTTAAAATTTAACAATAAAAGAATTTTAAATCAGCACTTTAATAAAACATTTTGTAAGAATTAAAACTTGAACTTTAAACTGAAATTTGGGCAGGTTTATAAATTCGTAAAGTTGTCATTTCTGGTTTTTCTCATATAATTCATTGATAATTATACAAAAATATGTACTCAAAGATGTAATAATATATCACTTGGTAGTCCAACTAATCATTTTGATAAAAATACATATACGAAAGCACTTGTTGTTATGATTTTGAACATTTAAAATTCTTAAAAAAAAGATTTAAAAACTTCAACATAAAACAGATTTTCTATATATTTTAGCCTTTACTCTGAGATTTTTTTTCACTCATCCCATTCAAAAGAGTATTGAATTCATCTGTTATTTCTCCTCCTGTTTTCAGCTCGTCAAGGTATCTAATGATGAAAAGAATTAGTTTTAGGAAAGAATGAAAAACTGAGATAGTAAATACTCAAAAGCAGAAACACTCGGTAGCATTTGCCATGTAATGAGAAAGATTAAAAGTTGTATTTTTTTTCTTGTTAATAATAAAAAAACCTCATTCGTAATTACATCGTTGCTGAGGTGAGAAATATAGGTTTTGACTCATATTCTGTTTTTATTAACTTTATTGTATTGAGATTGTAAACCCTTTTAATCAGTGAAGTACACTTAAGTCTGGTGTCAAACCCTAATTGTCTTCTCGTATTGTGCATGTATTTAGGGGAATAAAAAATTAACAGAATGCAATTAGATGCCGCGCGTGTTTTTCCCCTCACTCTGACTCCAAGGAAATTGTTTTTATTCCTTCTCTTCGTAACAACGAATGCAATTTATTCTTTTGCAACATAATTAATGATTTCTCCTGCACAAGGCATCATAATGGCTTTTATTATTATTTCAAATGTAATACATATCAAAGAAATTCTCAAGTGTGTTAATTTTTATTACCCGATACAGGAACACACTCTCTGTGGATAGTTGGAGCCTCTTTTTGGCTAAAAGAGTTTTGTGTATTTTGAAAAAAGCGTTTTATTAAAATCATTAAAAATATCTTTTTGCGTTACCAATCGGATTGATTCGAGGAAACATTAGAAATAACAGATTGCAGACAATTCATTGAATACGAAGACAGTGGGATGAAGTCGTTCGACAAGATATTGGCCCCTTGGGCCTTTTCGTCCATAATCAGTTGATCTTCTTGGGGTCTTGGGACGAAAATGTTCGAAGAGTTTAGCTTTCCACTGACGTTAATCTGATCAAAACTATAGTTGTTGATACTGTTGCTGTTGGTTTCACTAGATGTGAGACAGTCACTTGTCGATCGAAGACATGCCTCATTTCTACTGGGCGAGGAGGAACCAGAGGAGGAGTTTATGGAGGAATTTTGGTCCGATTCGTTGGCTGTAAACTGTTCAGCCTTTTTGAACAATGACCAATTGTACGAATAGTCAGTAGGATGGTAGATATTTCTAGAATTATTTGAGTTGTTCGGATAGAAGTTGTTGGTTAGACTTTGGTATTGACTCAGGAGCGGATTAATGGAGCCAAGATTTCCTTCGGGGTTCTGATAATAGTTGGTCACGCCACTCACATCGTTTGTGGGATAGGAGTTGGCGGGAAAGGATGTGAAACGTGGCGGTATTAGAGTCTTTTCAGACTCGTCAATTCTTGGACTTGGCTGCTTCATAAACGGAGATGGTGAATCCTTAACTGGCTCGGGGATTCGTGGGAAGCTTGATGTCGTGGAGACTAGCATTTGGCAGTGCTCTCGAATGCTCTGCTGTAGCGCTGTGGCCTCTTCTAAGGACTTGTCTTGAGCCTGTCTTTTGACTTTGTATCTGCGATTTTGAAACCAGATTTTCACCTTTGAAAACAAGAAAGATGTCAAAAGAAAGTAATTAATCAAAATAAAGGCTTGTCCCCCCACTTAAACCATTATGGCCGACACCATAGGGGGGTTATATTACAAATTAAAAACCTTACTAGAAAAACGTTGACAGGTTACAAACAAGAGTTCTCAAATTACCTGTTGTGGTGTCATTTTTAACATGCTCGCCAACTGTTCCCTCTCAGCAGCGGAGAGATATCTCTGCGTCTTAAAGCGACGTTCCAACTCAAAGACCTGACTCTGGCTAAAGAGGATTCTTGGCTTCCTTTTACCGCGCTGGCGCATAAGAATGAATTCCCCAGAAGTTTCATCGGTAATATCCTCACAGCTGGACGCAGACTTTTCCTCGCCCGGCTTCTTTTTCATCAAATCTCCCGGCATGAGGTTGTTAAAATCCTCAGAGTTCATCTGATTCGAGTCTAAGAGAGAAAGAGAGAGAAAAGTTTTAGAGGAGAAGAAAGACATTCATGACTCGTTCTACTAACCACATTCCTTGTACCTCTGGGCGTTGTCGTTCCATGAGGCGTTGGGGAATTGACTAGGGTTCGGCCAGGTCGGGTTCTGGGGGAAGGGGTCTGTGAAGGTCCTCTGATTGTAGCTTGCGTCATTAGAGATGACGTGATTCTGATAGAAGTTGGTTAATCCATGGAGTGCTGATGACATAATTAAGTCAAGTGATTAGTGCTTAACGAGAACCTGTTAAACCTTTTTATAAAGACCATCTCTTTCCACCCCCATATACAAATCTTCCCAGAGGGGGAATTGTGCGAAAGAGAATTCTCATAGGCCCATCCTCGTAGCCAATAGAAAGCATCCTATGCACACATTTTCCCATTCACAAGAGTGTACTGCACAATGTGCACACATTGTACACTAACACACAAGAACTATTCGATAAGCACACACCAATTATTAGGGATATCGTTTTTTTTTGTTTTTTCAAATAAATCTTTGAATAATAAAATTACAGAAAAAAATAAAACTGAATGAAAAAGCAACGTGTATATTTAGGTGGTGGGGAGGGAAGTTCTCTAATCCAGTTACCAAGTCAATAATTTCAAGTGCCACTTAAAACATGTTTCGTTAGTGTATTTGTATACAGAGAATGTATCTGTCCAGCACTATATGATTATGAATAAATGCACATTACAATTTCAGCTACAAACACACAAGCTTCCTGCGCATCCTTCTAATCCACCCCTTTTATGGGAGTTTTTGATTGTAAAAATTTACATTATTTAAAATGTGTATTAGGAGAAGGGGAAAATAAAACACTTGACCAGTTTATTTCTAGAAATATTACTAAGATCAATAATTTCTTTCGAAAACTCTATATAGGCAGTTTTCGATTCCAATTTCTCCAACCTCTTATGTCCTGTTACGTGACAAGCGATCATACTTTCATTAGAACCCCTTGAGCCTGTCCATCAAAGCAAATGCCATCGGTATCTATCCGATCACATTTGATAGTACAATTTCATTGAGAAAAATATTATTCACACATGAATGAAATTTGTAGAAGAAAAGATTAATGAACCAACTTAGACCCCCTTTTCTTTCCCTTTCACACATGAACCCATTCAAAGTGAAATCATGTGTAAGGAACTTTAATAGGATTTGAAAAAATAACAAATAATAGATGGGGGTCTCCACTTTCTCACACAACTTGATACACTTTTTTCCCACGCGAATAAAAGATTCTTTTTTTCATCCTAAAACCCACAAATTAGTTTCCCTTTTTTCGAGGCACTGCATTAATTAATTATTATCGAAACGTTTCATAGCCCTAATAATATAAAAAGATGGGTCTATTTATCCAACAATAAACACTTGTCTCGTATTATTTTTTATGATAATTCTATTTGTATGGAGAGAGAGATGCACGGCCAGGCAATCAACAATAGTCAATGAGACACCCCACTGTAATCAAAGCCTACAGGCAGCAGTGCACAATGAACTAACTCAACTTATATCTTCGTGTATGAAGCTCAAGTGGTACATTACTTTTTTGTTATTTCACATTCTGCTATGACATCAAATTGATGTGAGGGTAGAGAATCTGAGGTCAGCAGGGCTCTAAAGTGTATATAGGGAGTGTGTGTGATATCCCCTACATTCGTTTGCAATTGTAATGTTTCACTTTTTATCATTTTCTCTCTCTATTAACACACAGTATATATAAAACAAACTTTTCATATTGTTTATTCAGTTAAATTAGTAAAAAATGCATATCCTATAATTAAGCGTTAAATTATTTCATAGTGTAGTTAGAGAATACTATTATTCATTGAAAAGTTAAATCTTACTACTTTCTGAATGAAATATAGTAAAAAGACTTGAGAACAGTGGCCCTAATTTTATTCATATCGGAATTGAAAAAAAAGTTATTCCTCAGTCAATTGTTCTTTTATTGTGCTTCATTATTTTTCCAATTTCTAGGCTAATCAGCACATGTTATCTTGCGTGGAGAAGAGAACCGTGAATGCAGGAAAAGTTTACTTTTGGAAAAAAAATAAATAATAGCCTACTTAAATGTCGACAACGGATATATATTATTAACGAAAAAGTGTAACTCCATTACACACAGGGATGGGATTGAAACGGTTTTCTTTAAAAAAAATAATTATCATATGTTTACTTCTTTTCCTTCACACATTTATTACCGTAAATGTAGCTGATATTTTATTGCTACAGTGAAAGTTTTGATTGGAAAGATGGTTGCATCATTAATTGTCGCGTTAGTCGTAAAAAGAAGGATTTAGAATTTCAAACTAATACTTCCCATGACCTGGTTGCTTCTTTTTGTAAATTAAGCTTGACTCATATTCATTGAACACTAGGGCACTGCTTTTTGAAATAAGATCACGAGGAATCGCTTTAGATTGCTCAATTATATGACGAAGAACTAATTCTGAGGCCATTTCTATATTTTGTGCCCTTTAAATCTATCTACTATGGTCGAGACTCTCATGTGTTAAAAATCCATATACAAATAAACTCAAATGGCCGCTTTTTAAAAGCTAACGAATGGAAATATCGATATATTCTGTTCAAGCAAATTATTCCGCTCCTAAAGATAATCAGATTGATTGAAAAATATTCCGTTTAGATTTCGAAATTCTGCCTAATTTTTAACTAGATATCGCGCATCAGTCACATCTTCATAACAAGAGGCTTTTAATTGAGAACGTTTCTTCTAAAGGACAGCATTTTTCATGTAGTTCCCAAATATTACTCCAATCTCTCACAAAATCGTTAGATAGTCGAGAAAATCCCGGTTCAAGTTTTGGCGCAAATTAATTTGAATACGATTTTCATGCACAAATTATTTTAGCCTGTTTCCAACACCTAGAATAAATATTTAATACACAGTTCCTCGTAAAATCATGTCTTGATTACGATTCTGTGCGATCTTAAAGAGGTAGAATCGAAAAGCAGTGCCCTAGTATAGCGCTATTCAAGTTATAATTTTTAGCAGAATTTTTTCCATTTTTTATTGATCAGACAAAAAAGTGCCATTAACGCCCAATTATATTGTACCAAAATCATAAAACACAAAAACACTCACATCTGTATAAAAAATTGTTTATTTCTGGTTGGACAAAGTTTTTAATTCCTAATTTCTCTTCAAGTCGGGTCCCTCAACTACATTGGTAATGGTAAGCGTACTGAGAACGATCACTTCTCGACTGTCAGCTCTGTGGTC